>BSQZ01000042.1:5940893-5975893 GCA_033239005.1 Lamellibrachia satsuma | reverse complement strand
AAATACATAACATTATCATGCACATAAACCAAAGTAACTACCTAATAACTATCAAGTACAAAGGCTGGTATTTAATAAAATACCAATTTGAAAAAATAAGTTATTTTTGGTTACTGAATTACTCTTTAATGTTTTGCTGGCAGTAGCAAATCATTTCCAATACTAAGTTCAAGGGAGGGAGGGAAGGAGGGAGGGATACAAGAGATTGATGGTTGCAAGACTAACTGATACTAACAAATTAATGTGTAAATGAAAATTGTGTCCAGTATGCTCCCAGTTACCATTGCAGTTAAACAATGAAAACCTAGGCATTAATAACGTGTTATTGTTGGAGATCAGGACAATCCGAGTTGACGTCAGGTGTATTCTGGTCACCGATGGACACAGTAACACGTCCTCTTTAGTGACTTTTCAACCCTGACCAGCTTCAACTTGTTAATCTGGTGTTTAAACACTTATGTAATGAATGGTCATGGGGTGTTTGAACATAAACTACTTTGTTTGATTTACTCTATACATATTTTAATGTCTAGATTAAATTATATATCATACAAACAAGCTTTACATTGATTTAATAAAAGCTAATCACCCAGTGAATATAATCACCTGATTAAATATAGGATTAACAGGATGTACTAAAATTACTAACATATTGTCAGTAATTGTTATTTAGCACCTGTGAATATGTTCAAAACATATTTTGAGATAAAATGAATAAAAACAACTCACATGAGGCCTTCGTGAAACTGGGATCAATGTCAAAATTCCCGAATGAACTATTACGTGTTGCACTCTTAATTGTGTCCAATATGGTGTTCAGAGTGTCTGTGGTCTTTGCCTTGTTCACAGCCAGTTCATAGTTAACGATTATACTGCCCTTGCTAGAACAAAACATGTAGGAGGTTATATTGATATGAACAATTCTCAGAAAGTCGTAACAACATTATTACAAGCTAGTACAATTTCAAGATTATAATATTTTAATTAGTTTTCCAATGTGGATGCGTGCTTCCATCATTACTCTACATGAAAATAGTGGTGAAATGGGGGTTGTCCAAGAAAGTATACCGTTATTACGAAATTGTATTCGAGTCATAGCAATTTTGAAAGGGTGAGGTGCTGAGTGAGAATTGCTCTGATGTGATGGCTAAACTGGCACGAGACTCGTAGCTTCGGTAAACATTATTAATACATATACTGATGGATATACGCGCCTATATTCACATTTTCTCAACAACGTTAAGCAGTTAATATAAATCGGTATTGTTTATTTTCCTGACTGGTGACTGGTGGAATACATTTTACAGCAAATGAACATTGTCGATACATTTTCTAATCCACAGATATAATATCATTACCTGATATAAAATAATATTACCTGAAAGTGACGTCAAGAATGTTGAATGTGCTTTTATCCATTGTTTCTGTGAGAACATCCTTCAACTGTCAAGAAGATTATTTCATTATGGCATTATTGTGTAAACAATGTGCAGTATACTAACAGGTAAACCAACCATTTTGTACAGCTATTTGTAAATTTATTGTGAGTATGGTGTCATTACACCGAGTCCTAGTCTTCATAGTAGCATATATTCTGCACTGTATGGGTCTGGGTCTTTCAATAATTTAAGGATATTACATGACAAACTTAACGATCGCTCGCACGCCGCTCGCAAGCACACATGCACGCACGCACATTCAAACATAAATAATAAACTTTATTTATACACTCATATCCTATATCATAAGACCATGTTCAGGAGTGTGACAATGAACAAAAGGTGACGTGACAATGAACAAAACTCTTTTACGCGGTAATTGTCAGGATCCCATATATTGACGGTGCGGAACTGGTTGTAGTAGACGCCACGACAAAATGTGTTGGTGACACAGACCATTTTACACCAACCCTCCATTCATTGTTATACGTATATCGTTGCGATTAAGTATTCTAATGAAATATCGATTACCGTATTCACAACTTCCGTCTTCAGGCTATTGTATGCATCTGACCCTTTGTTTCCCAGTTCTGTCGTGTAGTCCTCACTCGTCAACTTTATGGTGACGCTAAGTCGAGCCTCAAGAGGGATGATCGTTTCTGTCACAACACATGCCTTTCCCATGAAAACAGATCTTAACAGTTTTATTTACGGCTTTTGCATTGGTTGCCATGACATATATTCCAGTCTTGTTTGGACAACTCAATAATTTGAAACAATGTGAAATAATAATTATTTTTGTTAGTAAGGTTTGACCGAAAGACACGTATGGTGGATTAATTATACATAATTTCCTTTAATTTTGTCACCAAACCTCATAACAACAAATAACGTGTCGTAAACATCAGAGTTTGCCCTGGATTTTGTAGACGGATTCGTTACGCCAATTACCAGACACAATTATTTTTAGGCAATTTTATTTTATCACGTTTAACAATTTTATTTTATATCGACTAAATGTATTAGCAATATATGTTGACGTTGAAATGATCTTTTGTTTCATGAAACTCTTGAATAATAAACATGTCGCGATATTCCTACACATTGTCAATCTGATCAAAGGGCCACAGATCAGCTGCCTTATGTTGAGGTCTGACATCCATGTATGATAAATATTTTCAATTTTTATTTTAGGCAGGGAATGGAATGTTTTCTTTGACATATATTAATATAATGGCTGACCAGATTCACAGTTGTCGCCTTTAAATCCAGCAGTACATCTGCACGAGTAGTCATTCACACCGTCTGAACAGGTGGCACCATTCTTGCAAGGGTGGCTGTTACATTCATCAATGTCTGTAAAACGAGTGAGGCTTTAATAATTGCATAACATTCATGACAATAATCATCCAAAGTGCATGTTTCTAGTAAAATGTGAAACAACAGTAATCACATGATTAGGCCAAAAAAATAAAATGCATTAATGTTTCAGTGGTGTACCTGTTTCACAATTAGTGCCATTGTAGCCAGGAGGACACAGACACATGTAGCTGTCTCTACCGTCTTGGCAGGTCGCTCCATTCATACATGGGTTGCTGCTGCAGTCGTCGTAATCTGTGACATACATTAACGTGATTTCAAATATTATAACCATGTTATTTACAAGTAACATACACATTTTGTCATCATATATATAAACATATTACGACTTACTTTGTAACGATTATTGCTGGCGAACAGACAGTAAAATATATATTGAAATTTCGGGGTTAAATGTGCATGTATAATGGTAACTTTTTGCTGTTATATGAGCGATCACTTCCTCTAAACGGATTGCTGTGATACATATATACATACATTAATATATATATATATATATATATATATATATATATATATATATATATATATATATATATATATATATATATATATATATATAATATACACATACATACATACATATGTTCATATTTTTTAACATATTAGTGTTACAATACACAAACGGATATCACGCTACTGCCCAATTGATTCCATTAATGATCTGCAACAATAGAGTGTCGTTATACTAATCAAATTAATGTAACACAAACATACAATACCAGCGTATTCTCAAGAACTGGCACAGGAGGAAAATAAAAGAGGCGATTAGCATCCACAGAGAGAAACCTATGCTGAACCGAGACGTTGGCCAGGAGCTCCCACCAGTCCTAACCCAGCTTGTGTCACATGACATTGATCATGTGACACATCCGTAACTTCAGTCTGCTGAAGAAGACCGCGGGATGTGGTCGAAATATTCAGGTCAAATATCAAGTTTCTTGAGAGGTAATTATGTTTAATAATTGCTTTTTAGTCAGCAAAGAGTACATCATCCTAAAACACCTGTCTTGTGCAATCTCTGTTATTCCATTTCTCTTGAGATATACACACCTGTATTTTTCTAATTTGCTCTGATATGATTATATTTCCTTTCTTGGAATGAATAAAATATGTCACCCGAGAAACAGGAGGTTTCCAGTTATCTCTTACCGTGTTCGCAGTTCAAGCCAGTGAAACCACGCTCACATTTGCAGCGATATCTGGTCTCCAAGTCAAAGCATTTACCACTGTTTTGACACGGTGAACTTCCACATTCGTCGATATCTGAAATTACAATACGCAAGTATTAACGAAATAAATTATGTTAGACTCACTGTGCATAAAATGTGTAAATTTTGTTGGGATCTGGACATTACACATTTTTGTTTTTAATTTACAAAGACATACTTATATTAATGTATATCTTGTGACAGACACAAATATAAGCTTATTTTGGAACACCTATATATATATATATATATATATATATATATATATATATATATAGGATAATGTTGCACAATTGATAATGAAAAATTGTGAATTTTGTGTATACAAGTGTTTTCGAAATAAATTATATCAAGCGACTGAACCTCAGATGAGTAGACATATCACACACCTGTCTCACAGTTGTCGCCGGTGTATCCTGCAGGACAAGTACACAAGTATTTCTTGCTTTCATCCTTACAAGTTCCTCCATTTTGGCATGGATCACTCTCACATTCGTCAAATTCTGGAACGTGACATGAGCGTTCATATACATGCTCTCGTGTTTAAAAACTCACAGCACCACAGCCGGTGGCATTGGAACAAGCTAGCTCAGTGTGGGTGAAAGGTGACATTGACTAGCCTGCCATGGAACAGTGGAACACCTAAGTCAACCTCACATCCCTGGGTTCCCCCTGGATACCACTATCATGCAGTTCTGGGCTAATGATGGGCTCTAGCTAGCGGAAGGAAACCCCAAATATAAACCTACGGAAGGCCAATAACTCGCCCAGTTCAAAACCTTGTTATGAAATGGTCGTGATGTGGCGACGGACCACATACCAGAGGATATCAGATATGTGGACAGTATGACACTTCCGGATCAAAGCCAATTGGAAATTTGGCGGCCGACAACGTCGTTATCCAGAGCTCAATTAACATTTCACCATGAATATCCCCCCTGAACATATAGATTTTTAATTAATATGACCTTTTTTTATTGATTACTACAATCATGGTAAAATGCATCGGTTTCATCATAAATTAAAACTAAAAGGTTTGATCGTTTAGTGGACAACACCACTTGCGTGTAATCAGATTATTATATTTGATGTGACTAAACTACTATTATTATAGTCAAAATGTATTGCTTTGCGAGACAAATAAATTTTATACACAAATATGCCATTTGCGTCATTAAAGGGAATAAAAACAACGATTGCATGAAATCATATTATATTATGCGTGCCTGCGCGGGCCTACAATTTGAGCCCAAGTCCAGCCCGCAATTAGCAGTTAGAATACAGGTCCGGCCAAAGCCCGCAACAATTTTTGAAGCCCGGCTCGGCCCAGGCCCGCAAACTAGAATTTAGGCCCAGGCCCGGCCTAGGCCCAACCCAGACCATGAATGTTTGGCACAGGCCTGGCCGTTTCAGGCCCAGCCCATACCCGTGGGCCAAAGACGGGTAAGCCCACGGCCCGCTAAGTTTACAGATGATAAACCTATAATCTTATAACAAAGACGAAAAACAAATCAACTGTAAAACAGACTTATTATTTTATTAAATAAAAAATAATATATGAACATTGTATAATGTTTACTACTGAAATACTAATGTCAGTTGTTGTTTAGTAGTGTCTGCCTAGTAGCTAGTACTAGCTACTACTACGTTCTCGTGTTACTGTTCAGGAACAAGATATTGTTCACGCTGCTTTATTGCATCTTCTCTTGGTCACAACTGTCTCTGTTCTTTCATGAATGAATGAATAGGGGGCCCCAGGTTTCAGGATAATATATAGAAAGATGGGGAGGGAAGTGGCCTATAGAGCTAGGCCAGCAACAACTGTGATGAAGCCACTACTCCAGCTAGGGACACACTCCAGCCAGTGCTAGTGTCAGTAAGTCAGTAAACGGTTTACAGAGTCTAGACATCACGGATTAAGGGATAGGAAGTTAAGTTTGAGCTGAAGAAGAATGATGGGAAACATGCATTAACTGTGATGAAGCCAGTGAAACAAGTGCCACTACTCCAGTCACAATATCTTGGAAAGCCAGTACATGTTTAAAGAATTACAATACAAAGATGTGGGCATGAGACTATATTATATGAAATGTCTCTATCAAAAGAATCCACATTATTAAAATGATACCATAGGAAGTCCCATTGTTGAAAAGAGGTTAAACTGCATTCCAATGTATAAAGCACTAGTGTCATTCATAATTCCATGCAAGGTATCACTTTGCAACTATATAATACTAAAGAAATAATTTCAAACATTCATTAACCAGAATTACAATTCATAATCAGTTTTTATTAATAATAAAATTAATAATCAGTGTTTTATATGATTATTTTTATTAGGTCCAGGCCCAGCCCAGGCCTGGCCCGACCCACTCACACTATGCCCAGGCCCGTCCCAAGCCCAATGTGTTTAAATTTTTTTCAGCCCACGCCCGGCCCGGGCCCGCAATATGTAGGCCCAGGCCCGGCCCGGCACGCAAAATTATGTAGAGGTTTGGACCCAAGGCCGGCCCGTGCAGGGACACACACACAGACCAGACACAAACACACACAGAGACACACACACAGAGACACAGACACACCGACAGCACAGCCAGACTTGTATAAATTATAGTTGTCAAAGGTTCTGGAAACACTTATGCTTGGGAGAAAAAACAATTACAATAAATTGAAACCCAAATATTACCTTATTTTAGCAAGTAAATGTGAAATGTACCTTTCCCCACATTACTTGATATTTCGTTAATGTGTTTCACTACTTATTCTTGTGAATTAATGTCGCATGCCTGGACTCCACCATGGGGAAACTTAACTTAGCTTTAGCTACTACCATTCAGTCCGTGTTCCGAAACCTTTCAATAACCATTATTATCAATATCGCCATCACCACCATTGTCGTCATCATAATCATCATTATCACCATCATTAAAATCACCTTCATTATCATCATACTCTTGAGTGCCTAATAAAGCGTCCCTATACACGTATTTATTTGATGAAAAATGCCATCCTGTACGCACGTTATTTGCCACTATACTATTATTAAATTTAAACATTTGTGCCAGCCTATATCTCCGATAATCGTAGCAAATTATGCAGGGTATCATTTTTAGGAGAGTAATCCTTCTCACTCCCTATTACTTGCCCTAATTAATCATCCATGGAGCGGTTTATCGCTCGTGCTAAAATCGCTCCCAGAGCTGCATGTGACTAGAGCTGCATTTGGCTCCCTCTGACAGCTAAGATTTCATCGTTTCAAATGACAGTCGTGAATTTAGTGGGATCCAGTGCTTCCGAGGATCCTAGATTTTAATTCCGAAGCGTTAGACCATTAGATTTCCATGATTAGATGAACCGGTCAGAATCCTTAGTTCTCGGAAGCTCAACATGGTATTTTATTAGTTAAAACGCCATTGTCACCGCGTAAACCGACAGTAAATGGCTGGCGGCCGTTTCCCCAGAAACGGGCTTGCATATTCAATTCAATAAAACTTCAATGTCCATTTAAAAATGGAAAATTACCCGGTTTTTCGCAGATATAAAATGCGGTTACTATATCTGCGGTGACGTGAATACGCACACAGTTTATGCATATTCGATAGAAAAAACAAATACACGGCAATCCGTGTAGTTTTCTAGGGATGCCTTGGCTTCACGTTGAGTAAAAAAATTGCTTTGGCGCTAAAAAAAGACAAATATACTAGTGACTTTTTCGCACTGTACTATTATTTGTTTTGAACAATTTGCCCCCCATATACTGCTATTCAGCATTGTACTATTATTAAATTTGACCTATTTGCTACCCTATACTGTTATTTGGCCTATACGTTTATTTGGCACTCGAGAGTAGTTGTCATAGGATAATCTGGTCACCTACCTTTGCATGTTGTGGCATTGGTTTGGGTGTATCCTTTTTCGCAGTCACATCTGAATGTGCCTGGAGTGTTGACACAAGTGCTGTGAGAGTCACACGGGTTCGTTTTACACTCATCGATGTCGATAGAACAGTCTCCACCATCGAATCCACTCGGACACTCTTCACATCCAATAGTAGAGTTACACGTCGTATCTGGGGTCTTACAGTTACACAACTTCACACACTGTGCGCCCCACTGGCCAGCCGGACATGCTGCAAGTGAACAGGTGATATCATGAATTAGTTCTAATTTCGTTCTGCCATTGTTCGCAATGGTTCATAGTGGTGAGGGTGGGACAGAGAACCACATTTAAACACACACTTGTGCCTGTTTGAAGGCTGGATCATTTCCATCATGTCCAATTACACAAATATTCATGCAATGTTACACCGCATGCGGTCATGTATGCACACAAAGTAAGTTCTTGCATAGGACGGTATTAAGTCCTAAGGATCGCTTAAAGCACTATAAACTTTATCCCTGACACAGATGTTCATGACAACACCAACTCGACCTTCCTGAGAAGCATTCAGGCATACTGTAATTATTAAGCAAAGCAAATACAGTAGTACCTGCCTTCAACGGACCCTCCGATGAGCGGACACTTGCAATGGCGGGACACTTTCTCAATGTACGGACTGTTTTACCATGTTAATGTCCCTCTGATGAGGGGACACCTGGTGAACGCGGACAGCGGACAGGATATTTTGTTTTTTTTGTCCCTGCTAAGGCGGACAGTACTCATTATTTTCGTAATTTTTTTCTCGAAATATTTTATTTCCAAAATGGCGACGGACAAACAGCACGGTGTGTAGTGGGAAAAACAACGTTATATCGCGAATTCGGATATAAGGCTGTTGGTCGTGGACCCCGATTTTCTGCTGCCGGGGGAAATGCCAAATGGGCCTGCTTAAACCTACTTAGAATTGCTTTGACAATTCTCAAGAAACAGGTGAACAATGTCAACGACAATGAACGACTGTCAACAAGTTGTTTGTTTGGCGCTGCCACCGACATCAATCGCCAATGTTGGCTTCGCTTAGGCGGTTTGAAATTGCAATCGAGATTCACAAATACACCTCGCATAAGAATCAGATAAACATTCTTAAATGCAATTTAGTATGCAGTACTAATATGACACTGGGGTGAAATGGCATGCCTCCAATTTAAACGACGCGAAACCAACATACCAAAGGCGCTACCGGTGCGCGAAAATACGAATTCGTCATCCGCATATGAAACGACGAATCGATGCATCATAAATTTATGCTTCGGTCGAGATCAGTTGAAAATCGAGGTGAAACGATTATTAATTCTGCCTATTGTCGTTTTCTGTGTTTAATCAGCTTACATACTGCGTGTGTCAACTCATATACGTTTTCGGCTGCTCAAATCCAGGTTATTATTTTCGATTCGTAGGCCTATTAGTTCAGCACATCGTCATCATAGTTCCATAACGGTATACGTACATGTATTTTATTCAGTTAACGATTAAACAGGGTGTGACATTTAAAAATTATACACGTTGATGGTAGTTGAATCGTTTAATAAGCTTTATAAACTACATATTGCCATATAAGACAGTGCTGCAAGCACACTGTGGCTTCGACAGCGTTTTTTGGCTTGGAGCAGCGGGCGCCGATCGATGTTGGTTAGTAGCACTCTGGTGGCAGACATGGGAACACCTAACGCGCCTTATTTCAGCCCTCCACTCCAGCATGCCTGTCCCTCCAATGAGGGGACACCTGCCATGTAGGGACACTTTTGCTTGGATACAGAATTGTCCGTTGAAGGCATGTACTACTGTACTATTTGTTCACATGTGTCTACTATCGTTTGTATCCAGATACTCAATTCCACAGCTGAGTGAAGATGGCAAAGCGGAGTGAACAAAATTACCAAAGCTTTGAAACAACAGCAACTGGATTTGAACCTTGGTCCTGACAGTCTAGCATCGAACTAATGCCCCCCCCCCCCACACACACACACACACACATATATATATATATATATATATATATGCATATATATATGGCAAATTTGGCTGATTTCATCGCAGGGAAGTTGAGTTTGTCTTTGAAGGAAGTGCAATGACCAGACAGTGTATCATCTTAGAACGCACCTTATAAATATAACACGTAGTTACTATATTAAAACATACATGTTAACAGTACACATGGAATTTGTAATAGTAACACTATATAATGAATATAGAGTAGTTACCAGCATGCTTAGCATAATTGTACAAACCCGTGAACATCATATAGTAACATATTTTAAAGGTATCTGAACGATATATGTCAGCTCACGTCTGCATTTCCGCATGTCATCATTCAGCAAGTACCCGTCATCACATGAACAATTGTAGCTGCCGTCTGTGTTAATACACTTCGTCTCGCATGTATGTGAATTCTCAGAACATTCGTTGATATCTATATAAGAGAAACATTTGTGTGAATATGTTAGTTTATTAGATTAATTGCAAATCACTGTTTATTAATATTGAATGCAAAATATAGGTATCACATTTGTTAGATATATCTGATGTAAGTGACCCCCGATCCCTAACATTAGTAAAAGACTGGTGTAGCTTGAATACAACATATTTATCATTCTACCAAATTATAATACATAATTTAACCGCAGTGTTTGCTGTATGAATATTAGCAATTTTACTACTGCATTTTACTAAAGTGACACCAAAGTAATACATATGTGATTAGGAGGAGCAAACATATATGTGAAAAAACTGGTTCGCTTCATCAACGACAACGTTCATGTCCACATGCCACCTGGAACATGTTGGTTTGGTTAGGAATTTGTTAAGTATGTTACTTAGTATATTCAATTAATTCATTCCCAGTGCAATTCGGTACTATTTAGACCTAGTAAATCCAAAACCAAAATAATTTAACTTTTAAATATAACTTGCTTTTAAGGTTTTCTATTTCCACTGAATCTAATATAGTTACTATTTCTGCATGAATGAACGAAATAGCCAAGACGCCAACAACGTTCATGGCAACATATCAAATGGAATTAGCCGGTTGGGTTACGACAGATATCTTACCAGAACAAGCCTTTCCGTCAGTGCTAAGGCGGAATCCGTCATTACAAAAGCATTCGACTTGTGTAGTTGAGCCAGCCTTCAAACGACAAAGGTGTTTGCAACCCATGTTGTCTTTCTCGCATAGGGCTTGGACACTTGCATCTAAAATAGGTAAACATTAAAATGTTTGTTACAACTACCGATATACCTTAAAACGAAACTGTTGAATAGTCTTGCTTATTCTTCGCCACATATTGTCTTGGTCCACATGGTATAGCTTATATAACACGCACATCCACATATACCTTCCAGAAACCTTGATTACTCTCTCCAAAATCGGATTTACGTAATTTATGCACCAGGAACAAATAACGATGAATTAAGGGGAGATATGGCAGTTAGAATTGTGATTTTTGAAAAAAAAATTACTCAAAATGTGTTTCCTCCATATTCCAATAGTTATGTATATTTATTATAAATAAAATTCAGTTTTAATACAATGACATACCTCTAAATTAGTTTTATTCATGGACAAAGCTTGCATCTACCATGTAATGGAATGCCGTCATTCAATCTTTGATTGCCATGTACAAGAAATGTAATTTTGACAACGAATACGTACAACAATCTTGAATTTAAAATCACACGGCCATCTGTTGTGTTCACCTGCATATTCTCAAAAAAATTTCTAAAACAATATTAGTTTTGAGCAGTATTTTATGGGTAGTGAATAAAAATGTGTCGACAAATGTTACATATAAATATTAAATCATAATGTTGGGAATTTTTTTTAGAGAAGTTCTATAGTTAACTAAGCCGACAATGATCGCGAAAGTATTATAATAGAATATCCATTACTTTATGTGTTGTAATTTTTTAGAGTGGCTATAATTCCTTCATATAGCGGCCATTTTTTTTGCCATGGCATAAAAGTGTTCAGTATGTTTTACTTAGAAAATCCACTCTACAGTTTGGGCATAACAACTGCAATAACTATGCTAATAAAAAACAATCTTATCCAGCTGCCATAACTCCCTTTAAGCTAGACGCAATTGCAAGGACAAATTTGCACCCAAAATTGAATTCACTAACCTTGTTTGCAAGTTATATTATCGTCTTTCAGAATATATCCTTCATTACAGGAACACGTGAAACTGCCGTCGTTGTTAGTACACTTCTGTTCACAGCCAGATGATTTCTCAGCGCACTCGTCGATGTCTGCAGGACAATACAACGTCACTCTTTGGTAATCACTTGTTGGAAATGGAACCAAGATTAACGTTGTTAACAATGTAGGCATATGAAAAACAGATTTATCCCGTGTACAAGCATATTACATTTTGGAAGGAAAATGTATATCACAACAGTGTGCAAGGAACTGAAACAGGTTTTATTATCATCCAGTTTTATATTTTATTTCATCAATGTGTATAGGTACGTGTAGTTATTCATAGTTTAATCTTCCAAAGTAAACGTGTAATTTTATAAAACGCTATGTTATTACCATGATACTGATGTTAGTTGATGACGTTCACAGTAGTTTATTAAGTTTGTAATATCAGGTACCTTGGCATGTTCCACTTGTCATCCTGTATCCTTTCTTGCATATACACGAGAATGTACCAGGCGTGTTAATGCACAGCTGAAGATCTGTGCAGTTGTGTGTTCGATTGATGCATTCATCAACATCTGCAAACACAACATGCCACTGCCAGATTGTCAGAAAGTTGCAGGGATGGAACTTGTGCTTTCAACTTCGCAAAACACTGTCATCAATGTCTGTCACATGCGATTAGTTTGACGAAAAGCAATTTTCACTAATGCTGTTAGTCAGATAGACGTCTTGTTTCGTTTAATCAGTGTCATCATAACATATTCTTTTATAGTATTTACCAAATAAATATGTATGGATTTAATTTGTTAATATATACTTGTCAAATCATGAGAGTTAGGAACTATGTCGCTGCGAGGAGGACTGCATTTGATGCAGCTTATTGTAACGTGACCACATAAGATATGGATCGATGATACCGAAAATACAAGAAAGCTAACGATGGACGAGTTGGGAGAAGTAACAAGATACATAATTGGTTGGGGACAGCTAATCGTGGACGTCACGATATGTTGGACCATTTGACGGAACAACACATTACACCATGTTTTATGATGACTGTTTGACAGGTTGATGAACATGCTGCAGCAAAGTCCAAAGCATCAGTACCAATCCGATGGTAGAAATGGGAACGGCATTTAACATAAGTTCCTGGTTTAACGCATGGCAAATCAACCAGAATGCATTACAATAACAATATACTTTTAAAAATATATATATATATATATATATATATATATATATATATATATGTATATGTATATATATATATATATATATATATATGTGTGTGTGTGTGTGTGTGTGTGTGTGTGTGTGTGTGTGTGTGTGTGTGTGTGTGTGTGTGTGTGTGTGTGTGTGTGTGTGTGTGTGTGTGTGTGTGTGTGTGTGTGTGTGTGTGTGTGTGTGTGTGTGTGTTGTGTGTGTGTGTGTGTGTGTGTGTGTGTGTGTGTGTGTGTGTGTGTGTGTGTGTGTGTGTGTGTGTGTGTGTGTGTGTGTGTGTGTGTGTGTGTGTGTGTGTGTGTGTGTGTGTGTGTGTGTGTGTGTGTGTGTGTGTGTGTGTGTGTGTGTGTGTGTGTGTGTGTGTGTGTGTGTGTGTGTGTGTGTGTGTGTGTGTGTGTGTGTGTGTGTGTGTGTGTGTGTGTGTGTGTGTGTGTGTGTGTGTGTGTGTGTGTGTGTGTGTGTGTGTGTGTGTGTGTGTGTGTGTGTGTGTGTGTGTGTGTGTGTGTGTGTGTGTGTGTGTGGTAATAAATCACAATTAGTAATTCATTCACTACAATTAGTAATGTTGAATTAATCATAAAATCCGTAATGACATTTCTAAAAGCAAGCATTTAAGCAGCACAGGTAATAATTACAAATGGGTCAACAAATGTACAAAAGCAGACATTGTGCAAAAACATGGACATTTGTAGTAATCATGCATACTTTCTCATAACAACATATACCTGTGGCAATATTTAAGTCAAGGGTAATCTTGGATTGGACGCACATGACTGTTTTGAGTGAAACACCAGAGGGTGTTATATCCGATGTTATTCTAGTAAAGACACACACATACATTACTTGGAAGATGATATTACAAACATGTAGAACAATACATGGTCATACGAACCAACACAGATTCCATCATCATCAATGTATCCAACAGGGCAGTCACTACACTGAAAGGCCTTGTTCTGTGCCGCCTGTTCAGTTGGCGTCAGATCAGTACAGTCGGTACCCACTGTGCAAGGATTGTCCCCGCAGCCATCTATGTCGTCAGCACAACTACTGCCTGCAAACACGAGACGGTGCATCATAACTGTGCCTGCACTAATATTAGACTTGAATTAGAAACGGGTCCATCTAAATAGAATATATAACGATCCTAGGGTCGTTGCACAATTATCAAATGGCTTAAATAAGTCATTAGTAGTACGCTACCAATTCGTTTTGTTTCAAAGGTCTGACATTTCAATATCCGGTGCAGTTGGGAATAGCTAGAAAAACAATCTTAGTGTGAAGTTAACATTATTACTTACTTATTTTTATAGAATAAATGTCAATAATCTCTAAAGCACTAATTCTTTTAAAACTAACCATCATGAAATGCTAACAATTATAAACAAGTGCACTTGTTAAAATTGTCAGTGAACAAATGCAGTTGATATGTGGCACATATCAATTTAAGGAACCTGTGCCACACCTGTATATCCAGTTTTGCATTGACATGCAACAATCCGGAAAGAGGATCCAAATGTCTGGTCTTCAGCCTGTTCACCGAAGAGACAATCGCCGTGTCCAGAACAGTTACAAAGGTTGACGGTGACAACTGCTGTTGGTGCCACACCACCTTTTGAATCAGTTGCAGTAAATCTGTCAAAAGTAGCAGATTTTTCAATTATTAAGTATGAAAACCACAATTACAAGTATCAATAACACACCAACTACAAGGCGACAGCTGCTACACTACACGTAGTAGTGGGAATACCTATGATTCTGACAACAGGAACCGGCGGTTGAACAAATTATTGATAGAACCATTACACTCATTATGTTTGTAAATGCGTCCATTCAATGTATTTGCTCAGGCATAGTTATACGTTAATTTTAAAGCAACCACATAGGAAGCTTCCCCAGCTGGTTTCCGACACTGCCACCCTTTCGCTGCCATGTGTTACCTTGGCGATACTACGGTTTATGTCCATAATGACAAATGTCAGGTGACATGATATCATTTACATCACTGTCAGTTGGGAGAATAATATTTGGCTTAAAGTAGGAGTATCGTAATCATACAGAACACATGTAGGCACATGGCAAGAATGGGTGCATTCAAATAAATTATAATCAAAAGCAAAGCTGCATAATGTGTGGGATTAACATCAGTCCATCCATTGTTAGCAACAGATATGCGTCTGCCATTAATTACCACCCATCCGTACTGCGGTTCCCCTTGGCTCAGTAGTTAGATGTTTCGTATGTAACCTGCTCATCACTACATGTTAAACTAATGTGTGACTAAGCTTGCCCACATTGACTTCCCCCTTTGCGAGATCAAAAATACGGCACTGAATCAATACACTACTATGGACCCAAGCTAGGAGTCCGGTTAGGTACTACTGCCGCATGCACTTCTTGCTAGGCGCCTCTCACGCGCCCGACTGGAAAATAGTTTACAGCACATCTGTGAATACTAGCTTTAATTTTGTAGTCAATGTCCTACATTTGACACACTACAAGTTCATAACCCAAATGTATGTACTTCTTGGCAACTAAGGAACAGTATCTCTTCCTCCTTACTGAAAGCACAGGATATTATAAACAATGTGGTACGTACGATGTCATGGAATAAATGCTACTATGACAAAAGCCGACAACAAACTTAACCTGTTAATGCATCATTATAGCATATTACAAACACAATAATATTAGTTGTGCATCTTTACATTGGCGTGTCAAAGAGCAACGTATGCGAGTATGCAAAAGCGTGATGTTTGTAGTCAGTGCCTTGGAAGTATTTTCGTTAATAGCAGTGCTTTGCTGTAGCATAATGCGCCAGTCAAAACCTTCATTACGATATGTTGATAGCCTCCATGTTGCTTGGTGTCCAAGTAAAGATCCCTGTGTCTGCGTTGAAGTTTGCACCAGACGGAAGCTCCGATTGTAGGCTCAGTGTGACTGCGTCGCCGTCCTTATCTGATGTTATTACAGTCAGTATCGCTTCCTCGCCAATCGTCGCATTCAGCGCATAATTGACAGTGATTACTGGACTACGATTAGCTGAAATATTCCAGAAGTTGCTCGGATAAAGGCCACACATACAGCAGTACATTATTTACTTGGAATCTTATATTTAGCCAGAGATTGCTGAGAAAGTGGAATGTTGAGACACATGAATACACACACGAATGATTGACTACATATTGCTTACAAATGACAAAATACTATTGTGTTTTGATGCTATCATTGACATTATATAGTTGTCGTCTTACCTAGAGTTTCAGCTTCTTTTGTGTTTTTGGCAGTAGTTTCGAGCGTGGCTGCAGCAGCTTCCTCTTTTCCTGAAATAGCAAATATATATATAATTATATATATACATATCAAGCAATACACAAAAGATGACAAACAACAAGGACACACACATAGGTGTATTGACAATTTGAGCTCTGGAATTTGACAGATGGATATTATAAGTTGACATTGTAGCAATGTAACAGACCTTCGGAAATACAGTTATAAACATCATGTGACCGAATGACCTTAGGATATCTTGTCAGCGATCCCTCGTAGTGAAGACAACCTTTGATGGGCAGTTTCATTTATTGTTCATTTTTCTAAATATTAGGTCCAGTGACGAAAGACATTTTTCTGACAAGTATCCGATAAGGATTAATAACTATTTACCAATACATGAAAATGTCCTTACCGGTGACAGCATAATCAAAAATGCATTCGTTGTTGCCTTTGCATTTGTCTTTAACCTTCTGTAGCTGATCTGAGCTCATTTTATCAAGAACCTCTTGCAGGAAAAGAGGTTCAAAATCCTTTCTATCAAACGTTTCGAAAGTGCTGTCTTCAATGTATTTGAAGATCGTGTCAGCCCTCCCAATGCGCCCTGCAATAAACAGTACACAACACATTATAAGCAGCAAATTCAGTTATTGTTCACATGCAACTTTCCATTACACTCATGATACCGTTAATATATTGAAGGAATAGGATTATCTTGCTATCACAAAAAACTTCCATCATGACATACTATTTTTTTTAACTTAATCGTCACTGTCACTTCATTGGTCTATATACTAACATGTTTGTCCGAAGTCGGAGAAAATGGATCGTTCGCTTGAACCGTTTGCATTCAGTGGTGCCCCGCCATTGGCTGGCATCATGTCATCAGCGGGGTCATTGTTGAAGACACCCATCAAACCTCGTGTCTTGTTCATGAACTCAGTGGGAGCTCCAACAGTGATGTCAAGCTGTTCAGCCTTTACCCCGATGACCAGTGTGAAACCTGCAACATTTGTTAGCTGCTGAGACGATAGTTCAAACAGCTTATGACGACAAATAATACAACAAACACATGCCAATGTATCATAGAGAGTTAAGTTGAATTTCTATGTCATCAATATTTTCTTGTCGGCAACTTGTGCTGAACTCTGCTGGCTCCAATAATCTGTCTCCAGACATCTATGTTCATCATTGCTGAGTGCAGCTCTCCAGGTTCTACTATTCCTTTAGGGAATCAGTGTATGCATAGGCTGGTCTGCCTTGGTTTTGTCTTCCATGCGATGGCTGCCAGAGGATGGCCATAGATGCCATTTCATTGTTGCACCTGTAGCAGTGCCCAACACGTATCAACCTCCTTTCCCATATTATGTATGTGGCTTTGTTCATTCCGCCATGGAACTCTATGTTTCTCATATGTTTCCGCTGAATGTCAAAAGTGGATCACAGCATTCTTCTGTAGTGCCCACTGAGTTATTTTCCATGTGTTTTCTTATTGTCCACGACTCATATCAGTAGAAGAGCACACAATCCACCGTTACCATGAATAGGTACTGCATAATTGTGTATGGAAGATTAACATTTTCCAGAGCTGAGTGCTCTACAAGCCATTGTCTTCCTGGCTTTGATGTCTTTGGATGTAATGCTAAAGTATTTAAAGTGATCGACCGTCTTTAAAACACATAATTCCCAGATGTTTTCCGATTGGTTGTAAGCCATGATCTTTGTACTTCTAGCATTAATATTCCTCTCGTCGCACATGTGGATTCAATTCTTATGAGAAGCGCCTGTGTCTGTATGATCTCTTTTCACAGAGGAGTGATATTGTATTGAATTCAAAATCGGCGATGACCTCTGATTTAACACGTCTACCTTTCTTCTTGTGAGTTGGAATCGCAGGTCCTTTTTCATGTCTATATATTGTTTGTTACATTACGTAGTAAATGACTTTGTCTCCTTGCAGAATTCAGCTTCTCTACGTGCGTGTTTTGTACACAGTGACAGTATATGTTACAAACTGTGCGAACACCATATACCTCAATAATCTTCATTATCTTGCGACGATGAGTTGTAGCAAATGCTTTTCGAAAGTCCTTACATGTTGTGATTGCAGGGAGATTTTATGTTCGAATTCCTTAAACTGTTTAGTTTTAGAATATGTCCAACTGTTGTCCTCACTGCCCGGAATCCATTCTGTTTGGCTCTGATTAAGCGGTGGTCAATTTCACTACGTATTCTCCTCAGTATTATCTTGTTGAATGTATTTGTTTTAACCTGCATTCATTGCACGCACGCACTCCATATGTACTTCGCCTTAACAAATATTAGATTAATCTTACATTACTCATAGTAGTACAATAATATAATCTCTGTAAACATGATTTGTTCGTCAACTACATCAATTATCAAAATTAAATTATCAAACAATGATGTAACGTTATTACTATTATAATATATGATTGCGTATAATTTATTTAAAAGCAACCTACTTATTTGCATTGATTGCTTGGGTTTATATATCATTTAGTCGATGCTGCAATGCTGTATGAATATAACAATGGTGAATATGCCACAACAAAGCAGCTGCAAGCTTACCAGAGGAAAAGGAGACGTCAACGGAAGTAGCAGATTTGCGTGAAACCTCGACCTTGTCACGTGATATTTCATCACCCTCAGAAGCTGTGTTGAACCAAAACATGACGTCTTCTTCGCCAACGTAGATAACCAATCCTACAACATTATATAACAATGTATTTATCTTCAATGTTTTTTTATTCTACGTTAAATAGTTGTTCATCCACTTTTCTTACGCTACATTTATTTATTCTATTATTGTATTATTTTTATTCATAGACATTTATTTAAAACATTATTGACATTGTTATCATTAATTAATTATGTAGAGCGCATTGACGTCTATAATGATATTGCGCTCTATAAGTATTACTACTAATAATAATATTATTGTGACGACAAATAATGTAACAGAAATCAGAGTTCATTTTAACTATGCCATGCACTATTTCTACAAACACACATTATTATTCGTCTATTAAATTACCTGTGGTACTTCACTGACATTTTAAGCATGTTAGAAAGGAGGGGTACCATGTTAATTTGTATATATACATAGGCCCTACATATATATATATGTATATATATATATATATATATATATATATATATATATATTATGGTGGGGGTCGGTCACAGAGGGTGACCTAGTGACCCCCACTGATACCATGTGAATTGTATATAAGTCAGTAGTGGTACAGGTAGTACTGGTAGTGGGTAGCTGATAGGCATGATTTAGTAATTATGTGTAAACACCTTTTGGGGGCCGGCATGCTTGCTGAGATTATTGGATGTATCTTATTTTGATGGTGTATGCTTGCCTAATTTCATGCTCCTTAATTAATAAATCTAAATGTCATTCTTTGGCCTATTTCAATCTACGCTGGACTTGTGTTGTTATTTTGCATATATATATATATATATATATATATATATATATATATATATATATATATATATATATATATATATATATATATATATATACATATATATATATATATTTATTTATGCAATCAACAACACAACAGATATAGAGATATGAAAAGGCCAAATGAATGATGTTTATTGTGGGGATTAAGGGTAAGCCCACTTTCAAAGAAATGTAAAACAAAGAAATGTGGGCTCCACAACCCAACGCCAGGCTGACTATGCCCCATGCGAGCCTCCTGGACGTCGGGTTCAATAGAGCCCACATTTCACCACAAAGCAGTAGCAGTATTCCTAGAACAAATAAAAGAAACAATGGCATTACTATTGTCATGGAACACCCTTAAACCAAATAGCATAATGCCCTACATGCTATCCCGCAGTCTATGAATACAACTACCTGCTTAAAAATACACTAGCTCTAACAGGAATAATTACAAAGGTGGGGCCAATTCACCACCGGTCACCGACACATGTGACCACCCCACCAACCCTAACTAATCGCTGAAGTTAAGAACCATTAGATAGAACAGTTAGCACTCCTACTCAAGCAATCCTAATGTATTTCTTAAATGCATCCGAAGTCCACCTGCCTGCCGCTCTGATCTGCGCATCCGATTCGCCCCTCAGTGCGGCTGCAGTGGCTGCCCCAATACGAAAGCTGTGACCCTTAAAAGCACTAGTTTGGTAGCCACAAAAACCAAGTAGACGCTTCAATGACACATCAAATTCCCTGCGTAAAATTGGAGAGCCATCTGGGTATGCAAACAAAGAAGCATGCACGTTGCCTCTGGCCAACTGGAAATCTCGCAAAAAAGAAGTGGGGTGGATTCTAGTCCCCTGAATGCACTTGCCTCTCACTTGTAGGGATTGGGGACCTTGCCTCGCACTATGCTTAAAACGCCGGAAAGAGATTGTGATCAACTCCCCGGATAATAAAACATCATCCATGTGCAAACAACCACGTATCGTGCCACGTGATTGAGGCACCATTTCCCCTATCCGCAAATAAGCTTTGAATGCCAGCACCATCATGGCTCGGAGCATAAGACACTTATACCGAGATGTAAACACGGTGGGTAAAGCCTGCACTAAGCGACTGAGTACAGGGAGTGTGACAGGCAGGCGGACATCAGGGACCGTTCCATATATATATATATATATATATATATATATATATATATATATATATATATATATATATATATATATATATATATATATATATATATATATATATATATATATATATATATATATATATATATAGAAATATATATATATATATATATATATATATATATATATATATTATATATATATATATATATATATATTATATATATAGAATATATATATATATATATATATATATATTATATATATATATATTATATATATAGAAATATATATATATATATATGTACATATATATATATATATATTGTATATATATATATATATATATATATATATATATATATGTATATATATATATATATATATATATATATATACATATACATATATATATTTAGATATGTAGGGCATATGTATAGGCCCTACATATATATATATATATATATATATATATATATATATATATATATATATTTAGATATGTAGGGCCTATATATATATTTAGATATGCAGGGCCTATATATATATTTAGATATGAAGGGCCTATATATATATATATATATATATTTAGATATGTAGGGCCTATGTATATATATAAATTAACATGGTACCCCTCCTTTCTAACATGCTTAAAATGTTAGTGGAATAACACATGTAATTTAATAGACGAAGGATAACGTGTGTGTGTGTGCGGTGTGGGTGCATTATGTGTGTACACACACACACACACACACACACTCACACACACACACACACACACACACACAGACACACACACACACACACACACACACACACACACACACACACACACACACACACAGTCAATATAAAATTGTTCGTAAACATTTAATTTTATCGAGGTGCAATCAACATTACTGTATGTCAATAAATAAAAATAACAACGACAATGATTTCACAAAGGTAAAACTTCGAAAACCTACTTTTTGTTGTAATCACTTTGAAAAAACAGTATATATATATATAATTATGTAAATAATAAATAACTATGGATATTGATATAATAGCAACAGGGCAACTACACCACTGCTATGGTTGGATCAAAATATAGCTTAAGGTGTAATACTACAGTCAGTACTACCATACTGAGGTCACTGAAAAGATAATCAAATTATTTACATTACAGAAGCGTGTTGAATCACAACACAATTACATAACCACACAGTTACATAACTGTGTGTCGATCTTAGTTTCAGTGGTATAAGTTCTTACCATCTCGATTGTTGTTCATCTGTACGTGGAACCTGTCAGAGTCTGAATCCTGTGCAGCGAATGCACTGAACACCGTCGCCTGCATCAGCTTCTTGTTACTATCAAGAGCCTGAGATGTGCGGCCCTGGAGGGTGAAGTTTTTGTCAGTTGTCGCAATGAGTGTATATTCTCCAAGTCCATTGAATGTGTACTCGAGTCCATCCAATGTGCGGATGTGGGGGTCGCCAAAGAACCATCCTAAGCAGACAAGACAAATGTTATGTTAAAGAAAGTCAAACACTGACAAAGGCGGTTATAGTTAGTTTATTCATTTAGATTAATTTGGTCATACATATGTTCTAGCTGTTTCACTTAATTGGAAACATATGTCATGCTTATGCACCTGTAAGAGTTGCTAAAAACATTACAATTTGCAATGAATAATAAATATCATGCAATGAATAATGAATATCATGCAGGTGGTTTAATAGGAAAACCGACATAGCTTATTATATCACATTGTAGCCTAGGTTACCCTATTTAATACAACTGCACATGCCCTTATCGGTCACGCTGGTTAACATGTCAGCCCTTATTAATGGAGAAACAACCGGAATCTCTCACTTTTAGTACACATTCTGAATAAGCCACTGGGGTGGAGTGACATCTTTTGCTTCGTTTTAAAGCTATATTTCCTATTGTCGCCACTGTATGTAATTTTAATGTTTTGTAAACACCTTGCTCTCAATATAGCAATATGACTGATTGTATTTTGAGATACATTCTTCCTCCTCATCTATGATCTATGGGACAAACAGTTTTTCCTTTTGATTTTCGGATTCATCTACAATGCTATACTACTCACCAATAAAAGGAGGCAAATAGTCCCAGCAATAGTCAATTGGTCTTGCGGCCAGGTACAAGAAGCAGTTGTCAGTGTAAGAACAGCACCACTTCTTCGGTTCCACGTCGTATTTCTCATGCATGTTCTTGAAGAATTTAGGATGGTAGGCCAACATGTGGCCCGCGGCACCATCTTCACTAATGATGAGAGAACCCCATTCGTCATAGCAACAATACTGCAACATAACAATATAACGTGTTGCTGTAATTGAATTAACATGATTGTGTTGCGTATAAAATATGCTGTCTTAGTGTAATCTTCGTAAATGATTATTACACTTCAACAATTACTATTAACACAATACAATGTATTATTACACACACACATATTTATATAAACAATATTACATTTACTCACATTGTAATAACATAGGCATATATTGTTTCATACAAGGACACGTTTAAACACAGCTTTGTATATAAATAATTTGTAACATGGAAATTACATGATGATACTATTTTAAATTGACAATATAATTACTGATACAGATATCCATCAACGGTTGACATGATGCAATAAAAATGCTGTCAATATAATGCAATGCAGGACAAATTCACCTGAGTGGCTCTTGTGACACGTAGATTCCTTTGATAGTAGCATGTCATTGGTGACCCAGAAAATGAAGGGTTTCTGTCCTTTTTCCATCGTCTGTCAGATCTTGCTAGCCTTCGATCGCAGGGACATGACAAGGTAGTGATCATTTGAAGAAACAGATATGCGTGGTTCTGGTTGTAATACCAGTCTTCACATTTTTGTTCATAGTTGACAGTGTTTTTGCCAGATGCCACGCGATACAAATACCGTCCGGTGAGACCTGAACACAACCCAAAATAGAAGTCTACATATGTGTATACATGCTCATTTACTATGCATACAAATCAAAATACATTATATAAAAAAGCAACAGTTGACATAATAAAATACATGAATATATAACACGTTGCGGTGCCTGTTTTGCACTAGCAACAGCTCTTAAACGTATCCAACATGCATAAAAAAGACATGTTATATATGCATGTCTTTCTTCCAATATTACATCTAGTAGATCCACCAAAACGGAAATCAATTACTAAGAACGCCAAAAATACAAATGGAGATGATAAAAAATTAATAAGAATATGATAGAAGGGTTGATGTCATTAGTCTATTCAATCAACTCACCAGTGTTACCCTCAAGTGCAGCCATCCTGAACGAAACCGGTTTTCCTGACACACCAAGTGCCTCTGAGTTTGGGTGTCCATACTGTGTAACATAATATCCAATCATGCTGCCTCGTGTTGTGAATGCTGTGTCCCAACCTGTCTTCTCATAGGAGAAAATGACAAACGTCGACCAACGTGAGGCATCATAGATGATCACAAGTTGGAAGGTATTCGGCTGAAAAAAATATGTTAGAAAGTGAAAGCAGACTGTCTGCCATATGGGAACATAAATAGAGTGTGTAACATAAGGAAGCGAGCGAATTATGCTATCAGTTTTAATTCATTAACAGTTTACGTTTCATTAAAGACTTTCACCACAGTACATAAAGCAAATGCTACACACTGGAACTGTCTGACTTTGGTACTTTATTGTTATCGTCATCAGTGTTACGATCGTGATCACAGTCGTTGCATCACGGTGGACATGACGACGATATAAAAGATGATCCACTTCAATCCACCAACAGCAGTGATATCATCACTAATATATTTGACCAGTTTAAATGCCATGATTATCCTTGCTCATATTATCAATGCAGGTATTTCATACGTGATCTGTGTGTAACATTTTATTAGTACCAGCTTCAATAATATGTCACCTTGTCATATGTCGGGTTGTAGGACGCGCGAGGTAAGATGCTTGCCCATGTGATCACCATCACCAAGGAGAGATCTACATCTGAGAGTCCTCCGAACTGCCTCACGTCTTCAGCAGCCATCGCCATAGCATGTCTCGCCCTCGCCTTGTTGTCGTCAGACAAATCTTTGGTGGCTCGGTTATACACGTGATAGAACACGTCACCCTCAAGTGCATTGGCGTCTGCCCACATTGGAGCGAACATAGCAAATCCTGATTTTGCAACGGCTTCTTTCTTTGAGGCACTCAACATGTCTTCAAACTTAGTTGGCGTTCTGCTTTCGTATGATGCACCCATTGTGACATAGCCATTGGTGTTGATCTGATAAAGATAATTTCATCACAACTGATATTAGCGTAATTGTTTTGACACTGAAACATTTACAATGAATGAAATACACAATGAAATATTAATAATTGAGAAAACTATATATTTAATTAAATGATATAGACGCTGTCAGCTGATGATACTAGTCTCTTCCAATTAGTTTCCATTTAAAAATGCACAATAAATAATATTAGCGTATGCACATTTGATGGAATAATCATGCGTTTAATCAGAGAAGCGTAATGCGGAATCTAACACAGTGCATACATGCCTTACCAAAAATAATCATGTAATAAAAAAAAAATTGAAACGTTTTTTTGATAGTATGTCTAAAATCCGAAGTAAAACTCTTTTCATGGTGTTTACAAAATTAAAAATGTTAAAATATAAATAATAATACATTAAATATTTCTAAAACTTGGCTAAACATAACTGAACCAGACAAACTGAACTACACATAAAGGCATAAAATACAATTGGTAGTTAAATAATTAATAGTTATAAATTAATTAATAAATAACTAGACAATAAAGTACTACCTGTCAATTGCAAATAATTGTATATATTGTGTTAATATAATGAGACATATAAATATTACATATCAAAGACCAGCTTAAAATAATGTGTTTTAAGACGAGCTCTGAAAGTGTTCATGTCCTCGATCAGCCGCAGGTCTTCGGGTAGCGCATTCCATAGGGTCGGCCCAGCAAGCGAGAAAGAATGGCGGCCGTACCGTTCAAGATTATGGCGGGGAACAGTTAGTAGAGCACGGTCGGCGGATCAAAGGGCACAACGTGGTAAATATGGCGTGAGCAGCACGGCCAGGTACACCGCCGTCTAGTCATGAAGGATGAGGAATATAAGAACGAGTAGCTTGTACTCAATGTGCCACTTCACCGGCAGCCAGTGGAGTTGTTTCAGTGCTTTCGTCATGCTACTCCAATCACCCCGCCTAATTCGTAGGATGACTGGCTGCTGAGTGCTGGACCAACTCAAGGCGGTGGAGTAAATGGTCTGATATTCCACACATCATAGTGTTGCTGTAGTCGATTCAAGAATGATATACTGTGACAAGCATCAGTGTATCAGTAACTCTGAATTGTGAGAAATAGTGCACTCCTCTGCTAAATAAGTGCTGCTATTACCTTGATAGTCCTGAACTGGGAATCAAACACCTGAATCAGTGGTGTCTTAATGAAGCTACTGGAGCATGACTTCCCTGCGGGATCACATGATTTGTCATCGTCGTCCATAAGTGTCTTGTCGTCATGTGCAGTACCATACTGATAGAGACGACGTCGTATCACTGAAACATGATAAAGCATATGATATTGTGGAGTTAAAACACATATTAGATATATTACGAACTTGACAGATGAGCTTTAGGTGGCTATTTATTTAACACTTTCATAGTGCATTTCCTGACAACAAAGTTATAACAACAAATAAAGAAACGTTCTTATAATCAAATAAGGCATTCTAGAGAAATAAGGTAATATTATTGATGTGTGAGGTTTAACATATAACGTATGCCATTTTCATTGAAGTATACCCGAAATTTGGATTTATACACAGTGATGATACCTACATTTTGAGTTCAACGTTTCACAGCTAAATTGAATAGCTACATTTTCTTTTTTTAATTATGTATTTTTTGATGAATTACAGCAAAACATCTTACATTATTATGATTACTTTAATAACATATCTACTTCAGGACTTAGAAATTGAAGTAATTCACGTTTAAGTACAAACACGCATGCGTGCCATGGCCAATGTCCCACTGGGTATTTTATGCAAGGCAACATACAACATCTAAATGTATTGGGAATATTAATTGCCAATTATTTACATGTCCGTGATGATTGGATATATCATTCGTTTAAATGTTTACACAACTGTAGCTACGATATTGACATTATGCAATCATGTAGAGTAGAGTGTAATAATTCCCTCACGTTCTTCACAGTGGGTGCCTGTGTAGATATCAGCGGTACAGGTGCACGAGTATCCATTGACTCCATCAACGCATGTTCCATAATTCTTGCAAGGACTGCTAGCACATTCATTGATATCTAAAATAAAATGTACATCAAATATAATTAAAGATGTATTAATACCTTTTGATGGGTACACGTCAACTATCTAGTCGACTAATGCATACTAATGGCTGACAAAGTATTTCAAATCATTTTGGTAAGTAGCAAAGACGTCTGACATCAGTGGTGCTTCTAATATGTCTTCATAATTATTTGACAATTCAATAACTGACGCACCTGTCTCACAGTTAACACCTGCGTAACCAGCGGCACAGGAACACGTGTACTTGTTCACTTCATTGGCACAAGTGGCGCCATTCTGACATGGGTTGTTCACACATTTGTTTAGATCTGAAAATCAAACAAATTTCCACACAATTTAATTAATTTATTATGAAGATGCTTTTCTATGTTTTTATAATTGCAAACAGTTTGTTTGGCACTTAAAAACATTGACACATTTGTTTAGATCTGAAAATTAAAAAATATCTACACAATTTAATTAATTTATTATGAAGATGCTTTTCTATGTTTTTATAATTGCAAACAGTTTGTTTGGCACTTAAAAAACCATAGCAATTGCAACAGATTACACATTTGCCCCCGGTTGGTTCCCTTGGCGCGGACATTTAACAGCCGGGTCTAGAGTAGCTATGCCGCAGTTTTTGGTATCTGTCCCTGGCCAGGGCACTGCCATTGAGCATAATGCTGTCACACATGCATGCATGCTTACATACATACATCCTCTTCAACTCTTCTAGGCCAGTAGCCTCTTAGCTGGTCTTGACAATTGTTTGTGTGCATGGGTGGAAAGTTGTCATTTTGTTAAAAACTGTATACGCACCAGAATTTGACATGATTTAAATGTATTTAATGATGGTGCTGAAACGACATATTCTGTGAGGGTGTTCCACCAGTTCACTACCCTGTGCATGAAGTAACTCCTCCGTTGTCTTGCAGTGACGCATACCTCGAGCTTCAGGCTGTGTCCCCTGGTTACTATGTTGTGGTCCAGCACAAGCGGCATTCTATCAACTTTATATATTCTATGAAGGTGTTTGTCTCTTCTCGCTCTTCTATAGTAGATGCTCGGCAGCGTAAGTGCCCTAAACCTATCACCTTATTCGAGGTTCTTCAGTTCTGGGATTAGGTTCGTTGTTCGTCGTTGACCATTATCATCATATGTTGGTCTTTCTTGAGTGTTAGGGCCCAGACAACATTTCCGTATTCTAGAATACGTGTGACCAGGCTTGTGTATAGCTTTTTATGGTTTGGTCCATCCAGGTATGTAATTTATCTTTTTATAAGCCCTGGGATTATGTTGCCTTGTTTGCTACCATCTCCACTACTTGATCAAACTTTAGTTCAAGGTCTACTTGCACCCACAAGTCTCTCTTATTTGTGGAGACCCCAGGGTGGCATTTGTTCAACCACTGGTTATTATAGTACAGTTGTAATGGTGTTTGCCCTGTTCCAGATGCATAACTTCTCTTCAATAATTGGTAACTGCCACTTTCTAGTCCATGCACGTAGTTGTTTTTCTACACCTTTTCCATCACACCACTCCGTGCAAATGTCCTTGCTGGTATAAATACAGCATTTTGAACAGTTGCCAACTGTATATGCTATAACAAACAACTACTGCAATAGTCATCATATTCAATTTCCACTAATTCTATTATTAATTGCATTACTAATCTTAGAAAATTAGAAAAAGAAATATTAAGAAATTTTACTTTTCTCTACTATTACTAGTACTTCTGCTTATACTGTTACAATTAATAGCTATCCTTCTGTTTTCCAATCACAATGGTTTGCGCCATAGTGGTCAGTTGTGTGTCTGCACATCTGATAAAGGTGAAGGCAGTTGGCACAGAAGGTGCAGCATTTTTAGACTTCTATTTTTGGAGATTCCTCTTCTCAGCCAAATTTGTGAATCATTTCTCATCCCTAGTCTTGATACTACTGTAAACATTTAGCCTCCATTTGCCTAGATGATTGGTGATGTCTTCCGTCTGTTTGTGACAACACCCGCCAGAGTCTTGGTAGTGGAGATATGGACAGCTGGTAGCCCATGTTACAGAGACAAGTTCGATACTACTACAAATAACAACAGCAACAACACTAAAAGTAATAATAGTTTTCATTGTGAGGTGAAACAAAATCATATTATAACAGAACTAAGAATTTACCTTTACAAGTGTTGTCACTGGAATCTACGCCTTTTCCATTACTACACTCTGTGCATGTGTCTTTGTCAGTGGGGCACTTCACACAGTCTGTATCCGTGCATGCTGGATCAAGTAAATACAGCAGTAGTCCTTCTATTCATTTTCACTGATGTTGTTTTACATACAATACAACTCCGCCATCTACAACTGTGCACAAATACAGCAATAGACTGCCTATTCAATTTCCACTAATGGTGTTTTTACATATATTACAACTCCTACAGCTACAACTGTGCACAAATACAGCAATAGTCTCTCGCATTCAATTTACATTAATGCTTTTGTTACTATAACATCTAATGCTACTGCTAACACTACTGTACTGCTACCATTACATCTACCACTAATAATAATAACAACAACAAAACAACAATAAAAGTAATAACAGTTTTCATTGTGAGGTGAAAATAAGTCGCATTTTTAAACAACTAAGAATTTACCTTTACAAGTGTTGTCACTGGAATCTACGCCTTTTCCATTACTACACTCCGAGCATATGGCGATGCCACTGGGGCACTTAACACAGTCTCTATCCGTGCACGCTAGAACAAACAAATACAGCAATATTCCTTATATTTAATTTCTACTGATTTTGTTTTTACAAATATTACAACTCCTACAGCTACAACTGTGCACGAATGAGAGTATGCAACCACGGTTGCACACAGGATTTCATGCTAGCAACAACGCGAGCAAAGCACGGAAGGGTCAATAGGTTAATCATGCTAACTTATGCTAATTTAGTGGTAAACAAAGAAACCTGGATTCCCGATTAAGCGCTCCCGTGACACTGCTAAACCAATCAGAGCGCAGTTCGTTGCATGCAGAGTGGACCTGCTTTCTTGGTTTAAAAAAATTGTTTGACAGCATCTGCTACGAAGTGTTTGCCGCCGTACTACCAGTTGAGTATTGCATTTCTGTTGTTTTGTTGTGTTTGCCATTTTGTCTTGCCTTGTTCATGCTGTGTATAATTTACTCCAATTGACTTGATGTCGTCCGTTAAAGTTTTAGGTTTGGGTCATATCATTTTTATTGGCTAGGCGCGTTTGCTGGGTCGGCATCCCTCTCGGGTTTGTTAGCTGATTTTGCGGTGTGGGGTCACGCTTGCGATGTCTGTTATCTGGGGGTGCTACAGCGTCGTCGCTCCGGGCACCGGCGGTTCGGTTTCAGATAGCCTCGCATGGCGTGGATGTTGTTGTGTTGCATGTAGGGGGCAACTAGGCATTGTGTCGAGTATTGTTCGGTGTTGGGTTAATGTTTTAATGTGCTGGTGGCAATGTCATGAATTGTCGTGTTCTAGGAATATTACAACATGTACCGTATTGCTATGTCGAAGTGTGAGCTCTGGAAGCATTGTGTCCAGGCGGTTTTGTATGAGGCTCAACCACAGGCTTGCCATGTGTTAGAGGGTCCACATTTCATGTTCTTAATTAGAATAGTATGCCATTAGGCATACCCTCAATAAACGTAATTCATTTGGCTTTTTCATATCTTTACATATGGCTTGCGATGTTGATTGCATAACATATATTATTAATCCTACATATAATACTTTCGTCTACTGTTACAATTACTTCTATGAACTACTACAACTACTACTACTACTGCTACGTCTACTACTACTAACAACAGTAACAATAATAAAACCAACAAAAATAATAATAGTAATAGTTCTCATTATTAGGTGAAACAATTTGCATTTTAGCACAACTAAGAATATACCTGTGCATGTGACGCCATTGGAATCGACACCTCTTCCATCACCACACACCGTGCATACGTCTTTGTTGGTGGGGCACTTTGCACAGTAGGCAACAGAGCATGCTACCAAAAAAAAATACAATAATTTTTCTCACATTCAATTTCCACTTATTCTATTGTAAAATGAATTAATAATCGTACAAATACTACATTTTTCTTTTACTTTTGCTAACTATGCTAATATTCATTGGAAACCTTGTGTTTTCAATGCACAATGGTTTTCGCTAACACTACTTCTAGCTCTTTTACTAATATTACCGCTGTGGTGCTGCTGCTGCAACTGTTACGACTGCTGCTACTACTACTACTAATAATAATAACAATAACACCAATAAAAATAATAATAATGAGAACAATAATAATAATAGTTGAAATAAATTGCATAAACAAACAAATACACCAGGTGTCGTCACATTCAATTTCCACTTATTTATATTGTTACATACTAATCCTACAAATACTACTTTTTTCTACTATTAGTATTATTTCTGCTAATTATGTTAAAAGTTCATTGCAATCTTTCTGTTTTCAATAAACAATGGTTTACGCCAAAATGGCCAACTCTGTGTTACGCCTCGTCCAATGTGGATCAATAGCGCCAATCTGGAATGGTAGTCTCTGCGTGATTGCTACAGGTGAAGGCAGCATATAGAAAAGTTGAAGGATTTGTTGTTTTAGATGCCTCTTCTCAGCCAGTTTTGTGGATAATTTGTCATCCTTTGTTTTGCTTTACAACCGCTACTGCTACTGATACTTCTGCTAATGCTACGGCTGCTACTGCTACTGCTACTACTAGTAGAGCAGCAGTAGTCGTAGTAGTAGTAATAAGAATATAATAACAACAACAATTATTATAATAATCATAATGTTTTATTATTTTTTATTATTAGGTGAAAGTTCATCGCATTTAAACAAAACTTAGAATTTACCTGCTGCTACTACTACTACATCTTTAATAACTATTACTACTACTACTACTTTTACAATTACTTTTACTAGTAGTACTAGTAACATGTTCTTGTTATTAGGTGGATGATTCGCATTTAACAAAACTAAGAATTTACCTTTACAAATGTTGTCACTGGAATCTACACCTTTTCCATCACTACACTCCGTGCATGTGTCTTTGTCAGTGGGGCATTTCACACAGTCGGTCACCGTGCATGCTAGAACAAGCAAATAAAGCAATAGTTTTTATATTAAATTTCCACTAATGGAGTTGTCACATACATTACACCTACAACTATGACTGAAACCAAATACACAAATAATCATCATATTCAGTTTCCTTGATGTTATTGTTACTACTAATATGACTACTAACACTGCTACTAACACTACCACTACTAATACTGCAACTGTTGTTGCTGCTACTAATACTACATCTATTACTACTACAACTACTACTACTGCTACTACTACAATTACTTCTGCTACTACTAGTAATAAGGTTTTGTTACTAGATGGAAATGATTCGCATTTTAACTGAACTACGAATTTACTTTTACAAGTGTTGTCAGTGGAATCTACGCCTTTTCCATCACTACACTCCATGCATGTGGCTTTGTTGGTGGGACATTTCACACAGTCGGTAACCGTGCATGCTAGAACAAGCAAATACAGCAATAGTCTTTATATTAAATTTCCACTAATGTCGTTGTTACATACATGACATCTACAACTACAACTGAAAACAAATAATATCACACAAATAATCATCATATTGAATTTCCTTGATGTTATTGTTATTACCAATACGACTACCAACACTGCTACTAACACTACCAGTACTAATACTGCTACTACTACTACATCTATAATAACTATTACTACTACTACTACTGCTACAATTACTTGTACTACCTGTTCTAGTAATATGATTTTTTTATTAGGTGGATGATTCGCATTTAACAGAACTAAGAATTTACCTTTACAAGTGTTGTCAGTGGAATCTACGCCTTTTCTATCACTACACTCCGTGCATTTGTCTTTGTCGGTGGGGCATTTCACACAGTCGGTAACGGTGCATGCTAGAACAAGCAAATACAGCAATAGTTTTTATCTTAAATTTTCACTAATGGAGTTGTTACTGTAATATTATAGCAATTATTATGTCGGAGTGGCACCCATAGTGGGAGTGACACCCTCGCTACCGGAAGTGCGGGTCCTCGGGATAAGCAATAAAGGTATCTGTTTTGTCTACGCTGAAGTCTCTGTCTGTCTGCGCATATAATGACTGAATAACATTACATGGTGGCAGCCGATGCGCACCTATTCGTCTCTGGACCCATGTAGAGAGCTTTTGATACGCTGATTCATATGGCAGTGTGAGTAGTCAGTCAATTTGCATTCGCGGCCCCTTCGACTTGAGTGTGAAAATTAACATGGCGGCCTTGGCTGGCTTCGAGCCGCCACATATCGACTGGTCAGCTTCAGAGCTGTCAGTCGTATTTGCAAAATTTCGGCAGTATTGCGACTTAATCTTTGGAGGACCCCTCGCTGACATTGCAGAACCTAAGAAGTATATCTATGTCTTGCTATGGGTCAGGAAGGAAGGGCTACGTATTTATAATACGTGGAAATTGACGGAGGCGCAGCGCACAGTTGAAACGCTGTGGGAACGATATGTCACTGGAATCTACACCTTTTCCATCACTACACTCCGTGCATGTGTCTTTGTCAGTGGGGCATTTCACACAGTCAGTAACCGTGCATGCTAGAACAAACAAATACACCAATACTCCTGATATTAAGTTTCCATTAATACCTTTGTTTCATATATAACACCTACAACTACAACTGAACAAAAATACACCAATAATCATCATATTCAATTTCCTTGATGTATAATATATAATAACTATTACTACTATTACTACTGCTACAATTACTTGTACTACTAGTACTAGTAATATGTTTTTGTTATTAGGTGGATGATTCGCATTTAACAAAACTAAGAATTTACCTTTACAAGTGTTGTCACTGGAATCTACACCTTTTCCATCACTACACTCCGTGCATGTGTCTTTGTCAGTGGGGCATTTCACACAGTCGGTAACCGTGCACGCTAGAACAAACAAATACACCAATAGTCCTGATATTAAGTTTCCACTAATAACTTTGTTACATACATAACACCTACAACTACAACTGAACACAAATACGCCAATAACCATCATATTCTATTTCTCTGATGCTATTGTTACTACTAATATCACTGTAACCACTCTTACTAACAGTACCACTACTAATACTGCTATTACTCTTGGTGCTACTACTTCTACTACAAATACAACTACTTCCACTATTAATAATAATAAATTTTCGTTATTAAGTGGAAATGTTTCGCATCTTAACAAAACTAAGAATTTACCTTTACAAGTGTTGTCACTGGAATCTACGCCTTTTCCATCATTACACTCTATGCATGTGGCTTTGTC
>BSQZ01000042.1:5883723-5940883 GCA_033239005.1 Lamellibrachia satsuma | reverse complement strand
TCAATTTCCTTGATGTTCCTGTTATTACCAATACGACTAATAACACTGCTACTAATACTACCACAACTAATACTGCTACTAGTACTACATCTATAATAACTATTACTACTACTACTACTGCTACAATTACTTGTACTACTAGTACTAGTAATATGTTTTTGTTATTAGGTGGATGATTTGCATTTAACAAAACTAAGAATTTACCTTTACAAGTGTTGTCACTGGAATCTACACCTTTTCCATCACTACACTCCGTGCATGTGTCTTTGTCAGTGGGGCATTTCGCACAGTCAGTAACCGTACATGCTAGAACAAACAAATACACCAATACCCCCGATATTAAGTTTCCATTAATACCTTTGTTTCATATATAACACCTACAACTACAACTGAACGCAAATACGCCAATAACCATCATATTCAATTTCTCTGATGCTATTGTTACTACTAATATCACTGTAACCACTCCTACTAACACTACCACTACTAATACTGCTATTACTGTTGCTGCTACTACTTCTACTACAAATACAACTACTTCCACTATTAATAATAATAACTGTTCGTTATTAAGTGGAAATGTTTCGCATCTTAACAAAACTAAGAATTTACCTTTACAAGTGTTGTCACTGGAATCTACACCTTTTCCATCACTACACTCCGTGCATGTGTCTTTGTCAGTGGGGCATTTCACACAGTCGGTAACCGTGCACGCTAGAACAAAAAAATACACCAATACTTCTGATATTGAGTTTCCACTAATAGCTTTGTTACATATATAACACCTACAACTACAACTGAACACAAATACGCCCATAACCATAATATTCTATTTCTCTGATGCTATTGTTACTACTAACATCACTGTAACCACTCCTACTAACAGTACAACTACTAATACTGCTATTACTGTTGCTGCTACTACTTCTACTACAAATACAACTACTTCCACTATTAATAATAATAAATTTTCGTCATTAAGTGGAAATGTTTCGCATTTAACAAAACTAAGAATTCACCTTTACAAGTGTTGTCACTGGAATCTACACCTTTTCCATCACTACACTCCGTGCATGTGTCTTTGTCAGTGGGGCATTTCACACAGTCGGTAACCGTGCACGCTAGAACAAACAAATACACCAATACTCCTGATATTAAGTTTCCACTAATAACTTTGTTACATATATAACACCTACAACTACAACTGAACACAAATACGCCAATAACCATCATATTCTATTTCTCTGATGCTATTCTTACAACTAATATCACTGTAACCACTCCTACTAACAGCACCACTACTAGTCTTGCTATTACTGTTGCTGTTACTACTTCTACTACAAATACAACTACTTCCACTATTAATAATAATAAATTTTCGTCATTAAGTGGAAATGTTTCGCATTTAACAAAACTAAGAATTCACCTTTACAAGTGTTGTCACTGGAATCTACACCTTTTCCATCACTACACTCCGTGCATGTGTCTTTGTCAGTGGGGCATTTCACACAGTCGGTAACCGTGCACGCTAGAACAAACAAATACACCAATACTCCTGATATTAAGTTTCCACTAATAACTTTGTTACATATATAACACCTACAACTACAACTGAACACAAATACGCCAATAACCATCATATTCTATTTCTCTGATGCTATTGTTACTACTAATATCACTGTAACCTCTCCTACTAACAGTACTACTACTAATACTGCTATTACTGTTGCTGTTACTACTTCTACTACAAATACAACTACTTCCACTATTAATAACAATACATTTTCGTTATTAAGTGGAAACGTTTCGCATCTTAACAAAACTAAGAATTTACCTTTACAAGTGTTGTCACCGGAATCTACGCCTTTTCCATCGTTACACTCCATGCATGTGGCTTTGTTGGTGGGACATTTCACACAGTCGGAAACGGTGCATGCTAGAACAAGCAAATACAGCAATAGTTTTTATATTAAATTTCAACTAATGGAGTTGTTACAAACATGACACCTACAATTACAACTGAACAAAAATACACCAATAATCATCATATTCAATTTCCTTGATGTATAATGTATAACTATTACTACTGCTACTACTGCTACAATTACTTGTACTACTAGTACTAGTAATATGTTTTTGTTATTAGGTGGATGATTCGCATTTAACAAAACTAAGAATTTACCTTTACAAGTGTTGTCACTGGAATCTACACCTTTTCCATCACTACACTCCGTGCATGTGTCTTTGTCAGTGGGGCATTTCACACAGTCAGTAACCGTGCATGCTAGAACAAACAAATACACCAATACTCCCGATATTAAGTTTCCATTAATACCTTTGTTTCATATATAACACCTACAACTACAACTGAACACAAATACGCCAATAACCATCATATTCAATTTCTCTGATGCTATTGTTACTACTATTATCACTGTAACCACTCCTACTAACACTACCACTACTGATACTGCTATTACTGTTGCTGCTACTACTTCTACTACAAATACAACTACTTCCACTATTAATAATAATAACTGTTCGTTATTAAGTGGAAATGTTTCGCATCTTAACAAAACTAAGAATTTACCTTTACAAGTGTTGTCACTGGAATCTACACCTTTTCCATCACTACACTCCGTGCATGTGTCTTTGTCAGTGGGGCATTTCACACAGTCGGTAACCGTGCACGCTAGAACAAACAAATACACCAATAGTCCTGATATTAGGTTTCTACTAATAGCTTTGTTACATACATAACACCTACAACTACAACTGAACACAAATACGCCAATAACCATCATATTCTATTTCTCTGATGCTATTCTTACTACTAATATCACTGTAACCACTCCTACTAACAGCACCACTACTAGTCCTGCTATTACTGTTGCTGTTACTACTTCTACTACAAATACAACTACTTCCACTATTAATAATAATAAATTTTCGTCATTAAGTGGAAATGTTTCGCATCTTCACAAAACTAAGAATTTACCTTTACAAGTGTTGTCACTGGAATCTACGCCTTTTCCATCATTACACTCCATGCATGTGGCTTTGTCGGTGGGACATTTCACACAGTCGGTAACGGTGCATGCTAGAACAAGCAAATACAGCAATAGTTTTATATTAAATTTCCACTAATGGAGTTGTTACAAAAGATGACACCTACAACTACAACTGAACACAAATACACCAATAATCATGATATTCAATTTCTTTAATGTTACTGTTATTACCAATACGACTATTAACACTGCTACTAATATTACCACAACTAATACAGCTACTACTACATCTATAATAACTATTACTACTACTACTACTGCTACAATTACTTGTACTACTAGTACTAGTAATATGTTTTTGTTATTAGGTGGATGATTCGCATTTAACAAAACTAAGAATTTACCTTTACAAGTGTTGTCACTGGAATCTACACCTTTTCCATCACTACACTCCGTGCATGTGTCTTTGTCAGTGGGGCATTTCACACAGTCGGTAACCGTGCACGCTAGAACAAACAAATACACCAATATTCCTGATATTAAGTTTCCACTAATAACGTTGTTACATACATAACACCTACAACTACAACTGAACACAAATACGCCAATAACCATCATATTCTATTTCTCTGATGCTATTGTTACTATTAATATCACTGTAACCACTCCTACTAACACTACCACTACTAATACTGCTATTACTGTTGCTGTTACTACTTCTACTACAAATACAACTACTTCCACTATTAATAATAATAAATTTTCGTTATTAAGTGGAAACGTTTCGCATCTTAACAAAACTAAGAATTTACCTTTACAAGTGTTGTCACCGGAATCTACGCCTTTTCCATCGTTACACTCCATGCATGTGGCTTTGTTGGTGGGACATTTCACACAGTCGGTAACGGTGCATGCTAGAACAAGCAAATACAGCAATAGTTTTATATTAAATTTCCACTAATGGAGTTGTTACAAAAGATGACACCTACAACTAGAACTGAACACAAATACACCAATAATCATGATATTCAATTTCTTTAATGTTACTGTTATTACCAATACGACTAATAACACTGCTACTAATATTACCACAACTAATACTGCTACTACTACTACATCTATAATAACTATTACTACTACTACTACTGCTACAATTACTTGTACTACTAGTACTAGTAATATGTTTTTGTTATTAGGTGGATGATTCGCATTTAACAAAACTAAGAATTCACCTTTACAAGTGTTGTCACTGGAATCTACACCTTTTCCATCACTACACTCCGTGCATGTGTCTTTGTCAGTGGGGCATTTCACACAGTCAGTAACCGTGCATGCTAGAACAAGAAAATACAGCAATAGTTTTTATATTAAATTTCCACTAATGGAGTTGTTACAAACATGACACCTACAATTACAACTGAACAAAAATACACCAATAATCATCATATTCAATTTCCTTGATGTATAATGTATAACTATTACTACTGCTACTACTGCTACAATTACTTGTACTACTAGTACTAGTAATATGTTTTTGTTATTAGGTGGATGATTCGCATTTAACAAAACTAAGAATTTACCTTTACAAGTGTTGTCACTGGAATCTACACCTTTTCCATCACTACACTCCGTGCATGTGTCTTTGTCAGTGGGGCATTTCACACAGTCGGTAACCGTGCACGCTAGAACAAACAAATACACCAATACTCCTGATATTAAGTTTCCATTAATACCTTTGTTTCATATATAACACCTACAACTACAACTGAACACAAATACGCCAATAACCATCATATTCAATTTCTCTGATGCTATTGTTACTATTAATATCACTGTAACCACTCCTACTAACACTACCACTACTAATACTGCTATTACTGTTGCTGTTACTACTTCTACTACAAATACAACTACTTCCACTATTAATAATAATAAATTTTCGTTATTAAGTGGAAATGTTTCGCATCTTAACAAAACTAAGAATTTACCTTTACAAGTGTTGTCACTGGAATCTACACCTTTTCCATCACTACACTCCGTGCATGTGTCTTTGTCAGTGGGGCATTTCACACAGTCGGTAACCGTGCACGCTAGAACAAACAAATACACCAATAGTCCTGATATTAAGTTTCCACTAATAGCTTTGTTACATACATAACACCTACAACTACAACTGAACACAAATACGCCAATAACCATCATATTCTATTACTCTGATGCTATTGTTACTATTAATATCACTGTAACCACTCCTACTAACACTACCACTACTAATACTGCTATTACTGTTGCTGTTACTACTTCTACTGCAAATACAACTACTTCCACTATTAATAATAATAAATTTTCGTCATTAAGTGGAAATGTTTCGCATCTTCACAAAACTAAGAATTTACCTTTACAAGTGTTGTCACTGGAATCTACGCCTTTTCCATCGTTACACTCCATGCATGTGGCTTTGTTGGTGGGACATTTCACACAGTCGGTAACGGTGCATGCTAGAACAAGCAAATACAGCAATAGTTTTTATATTAAATTTCCACTAATGGAGTTGTTACAAACATGACACCTACAACTACAACTGAACACAAATACACCAATAATCATCATATTCAATTTCCTTGATGTTACTGTTATTACCAATACGACTAATAACACTGCTACTAATACTACCACAACTAATACTGCTACTACTACTACATCTTTAATAACTATTACTACTACTACTACTGCTACAATTACTTGTACTACTAGTACTAGTAATATATTTTTGTTATTAGGTGGATGATTCGCATTTAACAAAACTAAGAATTTACCTTTACAAGTGTTGTCACTGGAATCTACACCTTTTCCATCACTACACTCCGTGCATGTGTCTTTGTCAGTGGGGCATTTCACACAGTCAGTAACCGTGCATGCTAGAACAAACAAATACACCAATACTCCCGATATTAAGTTTCCATTAATACCTTTGTTTCATATATAACACCTACAACTACAACTGAACGCAAATACGCCAATAACCATCATATTCAATTTCTCTGATGCTATTGTTACTACTAATATCACTGTAACCACTCCTACTAACACTACCACTATTAATACTGCTATTACTGTTGCTGCTACTACTTCTACTACAAATACAACTACTTCCACTATTAATAATAATAACTGTTCGTTATTAAGTGGAAATGTTTCGAATCTTAACAAAACTAAGAATTTACCTTTACAAGTGTTGTCACTGGAATCTACACCTTTTCCATCACTACACTCCGTGCATGTGTCTTTGTCAGTGGGGCATTTCACACAGTCGGTAACCGTGCACGCTAGAACAAAAAAATACACCAATACTTCTGATATTGAGTTTCCACTAATAGCTTTGTTACATATATAACACCTACAACTACAACTGAACACAATTGATGCTATTGTTACTACTAACATCACTGTAACCACTCCTACTAACAGTACAACTACTAATACTGCTATTACTGTTGCTGTTACTACTTCTACTACAAATACAACTACTTCCACTATTAATAATAATAAATTTTCGTTATTAAGTGGAAATGTTTCGCATCTTAACAAAACAAAGAATTTACCTTTACAAGTGTTGTCACTGGAATCTACGCCTTTTCCATCATTACACTCCATGCATGTGGCTTTGTCGGTGGGACATTTCACACAGTCGGTAACGGTGCATGCTAGTACAAGCAAATACAGCAATAGTTTTTATATTAAATTTCCACTAATGGAGTTGTTACAAACATGACACCTACAACTACAACTGAACACAAATACACCAATAATCATCATATTCAATTTCCTTGATGTTACTGTTATTACCAATACGACTAATAACACTGCTACTAATACTACCACAACTAATACTGCTACTACTACTACATCTTTAATAACTATTACTACTACTACTACTGCTACAATTACTTGTACTACTAGTACTAGTAATATATTTTTGTTATTAGGTGGATGATTCGCATTTAACAAAACTAAGAATTTACCTTTACAAGTGTTGTCACTGGAATCTACACCTTTTCCATCACTACACTCCGTGCATGTGTCTTTGTCAGTGGGGCATTTCACACAGTCGGTAACCGTGCACGCTAGAACAAACAAATACACCAATATTCCTGATATTAAGTTTCCACTAATAACTTTGTTACATACATAACACCTACAACTACAACTGAACACAAATACGCCAATAACCATCATATTCTATTTCTCTGATGCTATTGTTACTACTAATATCACTGTAACCTCTCCTACTAACAGTACTACTACTAATACTGCTATTACTGTTGCTGTTACTACTTCTACTACAAATACAACTACTTCCACTATTAATAACAATACATTTTCGTTATTAAGTGGAAACGTTTCGCATCTTAACAAAACTAAGAATTTACCTTTACAAGTGTTGTCACCGGAATCTACGCCTTTTCCATCGTTACACTCCATGCATGTGGCTTTGTTGGTGGGACATTTCACACAGTCGGAAACGGTGCATGCTAGAACAAGCAAATACAGCAATAGTTTTTATATTAAATTTCAACTAATGGAGTTGTTACAAACATGACACCTACAACTACAACTGAACACAAATACACCAATAATCATCATATTCAATTTCCTTGATGTTCCTGTTATTACCAATACGACTAATAACACTGCTACTAATACTACCACAACTAATACTGCTAGTACTACTACATCTATAATAACTATTACTACTACTACTACTGCTACAATTACTTGTACTACTAGTACTAGTAATATGTTTTTGTTATTAGGTGGATGATTCGCATTTAACAAAACTAAGAATTTACCTTTACAAGTGTTGTCACTGGAATCTACACCTTTTCCATCACTACACTCCGTGCATGTGTCTTTGTCAGTGGGGCATTTCACACAGTCGGTAACGGTGCATGCTAGTACAAGCAAATACAGCAATAGTTTTTATATTAAATTTCCACTAATGGAGTTGTTACAAACATGACACCTACAACTACAACTGAACACAAATACACCAATAATCATCATATTCAATTTCCTTGATGTATGATATATAATAACTATTACTACTATTACTACTGCTACAATTACTTGTACTACAAGAACTAGTAATATGTTTTTGTTATTAGGTGGATGATTCGCATTTAACAAAACTAAGAATTTACCTTTACAAGTGTTGTCACTGGAATCTACACCTTTTCCATCACTACACTCCGTGCATGTGTCTTTGTCAGTGGGGCATTTCACACAGTCAGTAACCGTGCATGCTAGAACAAACAAATACACCAATACTCCTGATATTAAGTTTCCATTAATACCTTTGTTTCATATATAACACCTACAACTACAACTGAACACAAATACGCCAATAACCATCATATTCAATTTCTCTGATGCTATTGTTACTACTAATATCACTGTAACCACTCCTACTAACACTAACACTACTAATACTGCTATTACTGTTGCTGCTACTACTTCTACTACAAATACAACTACTTCCACTATTAATAATAATAACTGTTCGTTATTAAGTGGAAATGTTTCGCATTTAACAAAACTAAGAATTTACCTTTACAAGTGTTGTCACTGGAATCTACACCTTTTCCATCACTACACTCCGTGCATGTGTCTTTGTCAGTGGGGCATTTCACACAGTCGGTAACCGTGCACGCTAGAACAAACAAATACACCAATAGTCCTGATATTAAGTTTCCACTAATAGCTTTGTTACATACATAACACCTACAACCACAACTGAACACAAATACGCCAATAACCATCATATTCTTTTTCTCTGATGCTATTGTTACTATTAATATCACTATAACCACTCCTACTAACACTACCACTACTAATACTGCTATTACTGTTGCTGTTACTACTTCTACTACAAATACAACTACTTCCACTATTAATAATAATAAATTTTCGTTATTAAGTGGAAATGTTTCGCATCTTAACAAAACTAAGAATTTACCTTTACAAGTGTTGTCACTGGAATCTACGCCTTTTCCATCATTACACTCCATGCATGTGGCTTTGTCGGTGGGACATTTCACACAGTCGGTAACGGTGCATGCTAGAACAAGCAAATACAGCAATAGTTTTATATTAAATTTCCACTAATGGAGTTGTTACAAAAGATGACACCTACAACTAGAACTGAACACAAATACACCAATAATCATGATATTCAATTTCTTTAATGTTACTGTTATTACCAATACGACTAATAACACTGCTACTAATATTACCACAACTAATACTGCTACTACTACTACATCTATAATAACTATTACTACTACTACTACTGCTACAATTACTTGTACTACTAGTACTAGTAATATGTTTTTGTTATTAGGTGGATGATTCGCATTTAACAAAACTAAGAATTTACCTTTACAAGTGTTGTCACTGGAATCTACACCTTTTCCATCACTACACTCCGTGCATGTGTCTTTGTCAGTGGGGCATTTCACACAGTCGGTAACCGTGCACGCTAGAACAAACAAATACACCAATACTCCTGATATTAAGTTTCCATTAATACCTTTGTTTCATATATAACACCTACAACTACAACTGAACACAAATACGCCAATAACCATCATATTCTATTTCTCTGATGCTATTGTTACTACTAATATCACTGTAACCACTCCTACTAACACTACCACTACTAATACTGCTATTACTGTTGCTGTTACTACTTCTACTACAAATACAACTACTTCCACTATTAATAATAATAAATTTTCGTTATTAAGTGGAAATGTTTCGCATCTTAACAAAACTAAGAATTTACCTTTACAAGTGTTGTCACTGGAATCTACACCTTTTCCATCACTACACTCCGTGCATGTGTCTTTGTCGGTGGGGCATTTCACACAGTCGGTAACCGTGCATGCTACGACAAACGAATACAGCAATACTCCTGATATTAAGTTTCCACTAATAGCTTTGTTACATACATAAAACCTACAACTACAACTGAACACAAATACACAAATAATCATCATATTCAATTTCCTTGATGTTATTGTTACTACTAATATGACTACTAACACTGCTACTAACACTACCACTACTAATACTGCTGCTACTACTACTACATCTATAATAACTATTACTTCTACTACTACTGCTAAAATTACTTGTACTGCTAGGACTAGTAATATGTTTTTGTTATTAGGTGGATGATTCGCATTTAATAAAACTAAGAATTTACCTTTACAAATGTTGTCACTGGAATCTACACCTGTTCCATCGGTGCATGCTAGAACAAGCAAATACAGCAATAGTTTTTATATTAAATTTCCACTAATGGAGTTGTTACAAACATGACACCTACAACTACAACTGAACACAAATACACCAATAATCATCATATTCAATTTCCTTGATGTTACTGTTATTACCAATACGACTACTGACACTGCTACTAATACTACCACAACTAATACTGCTACTACTACTACTACATCTATAATAAATATTACTACTACTATTACTGCTACAATCACTTGTTCTACTAGTTCTAGTAATATGTTTTTGTTATTAGGTGGATGATTCGCATTTAACAGAACTAAGAATTTACCTTTACAAATGTTGTCTCTGGAATCTACACCTTTTCCACAATGTCATAAAATATTTGATTATCAGGCTATCTGGTGTCAATGCAGCTACACAAATGTTTGCACTTTGTGTTTTGTATTAAAAACATACAAAACTTTGTTGATCTCAATGCTTGTAAACAATTATTTGTGATAACTTCATATAAATCAGCGATTAAAAAAATCGGAAGTCGGACCTTTTTTGTTGTTGAACATGTTATGAATACTTGTGCTGTTCATGACATACATTGGTTTTGTGTAACTGTTTCCAGGAATCAAATCGGCCGTCAACACCACAAGACGAGAATGTCTGCGACTGAACGGAACTTTGATTACACCAAACCTCTGGAGGGGATGTATGTCTGGTGCTTACCATTTGAAGATGTATACATGAACAAGATGCTGATGCAACTATCTCAACAGTGATCGTACTCCATGCAGTATTGCTGCTATGCAAGAAGCGCACTCACTCCGTCCAAGCTGTTGACCGTACCCTCGGCACGGGGGCGTTTTAAAGAGGGTACCAATGGCACTGTACTCCAGTGAACTTTATCTGTGCTCCGTCCAAGCTGTTGACCGTACCCTCGGCACGGGGGCGTTTTAAAGAGGGTACCAATGGCACTGTACTCCTGTGAACTATATTTGTGCTCCAGTGAACTCTTTCTATGCTCCAGTGAACTTTATCTGTGCTCTAGTTAACTTTATCTGTGGACTGGTATCATATTTTACAAATACGTTGTTTTGTTTTGCAATTTTTTTATGATGCTTAGTTTTTCACATGATGTTATTACTTTGCAGTTGAAATCATTGTGAAATCTACCTATTGATATATTATACATTGGCTAACATATGTTCAAAGTTTCAGTCATCTAGATTGCTTTTTATATGTTGAAATGTGTGTTCCCACGTACCCAAACTTTGAACGCGATTATCTCAGAAACACGTTATTTCCTCATACCTGCTGTCTCCCGTGTCATTTTCCCGTGCTACTGCTTTACAGAATTGCTTGAAACTTGCCATAATATATCTTGATAGTATGTTCTTGAAAACCACCAAGAGACTTTCTGGAAAAGATGACCTGGCTTTTACACAATGAGTCACGAATGGAATTTTTCACCTCCGTTTTTGCATTTTCGCATACAGTAAAACTTGGAAAAACATCATAAAAATAAAGTTTTAAGACAAAAAACAACTTAGTAATTTTCACAAGGGTTGTCTAGAGTAACTACACAACACATTTGGGTTATCTAAGACTGGTAGTCACTGACATATTTGACACGAAAAAATAAATCCAAGATGGCCGCCATACCGTGGGAAAACCCCCTAGAAAATTATTTTTAAAAATGCACAGCTATGCTGTGAGGTGATTTCACAAACTCTGAAAGTTTCAGCTCTCTGTGTTCAATAACAGTGAAGTAATGAAATAAAGTACGTTTAGAATACACCCTCGCCTTAACATAATTACCTAACCACAATTTGTTAACTTGTTTACATTTTTAAGACACATATGGCCGATATTTGATCAAAAATCTAAAGCTTGATCAGCTACTACCCCATTATGTAATATGTGACATATGTAGAGACACTTCAAACTGATTGGAAACAATAAATAAATAAAGCCCAAATATCTTTATGACTAAATTTATGTAAAATTGTCATACAAATTATAATTGTTTGATCTAAAAACGAAAAATCAGACCGCCCAACAACCCTTATGATAATCAGTGACGCATACTGAGAACATCTACAATGGCTTTTTAATGCTATATAAAGTAACAATTTATTACTCTGGCACATCTAATAACTGAAAGACACCTTATGCTGACCTGCATCTATGTGAAGGCTTAGCATGCCCAGTCACTATAGATGTGGCTCACTATCAGTAATCTAACTTCGGGCAGCATAACAGTAGTTTGGAACTGAGTTGAAATCCATTTGATGTTGAGCCTGTTGTCCTGTTGTCTTAATAAAAGTTAGCTGTCTAGTGAAACCACGGTGCCACAATTATTTCTGTAATCAGTATTATGTGCTAACAAATCAAACAAATTTGAACTCAATAATAATACTACACACAGTAAAAGAATTTTCCGGAAAGGGCCCAGAACAGCCAGTCCGGAACAAGATTTAACGATGAATAGCATAGATTGGGTGCTCTATATTAAAATGTAATTTGCATTTGTAAATATATAAATGGCATAATACAACTTTTCACTAAATTGGAAACAATTACATGTAGATCAGCGGTCCGCAAACTCTGGCCCGCGGGCCAAATTTGGCCCGCGGCCCGCTTTCAACTGGCCCGCGTGACCGTGCCAGCAGTTGTTCTATGAGCACTAAATAACGTGTTTCCTGATGGTTTTCAATACAATTATGCCAACTGTTTCAACTTAACAAAACAGCCATAGAGCTTACACAAATTTGAAATATTATGAAGCATTAATTTTTTTCTCACTTAATGTCAATTCGCCAGAGTAAACTTCGTACACATTTAATAGCAACAACCTTCAACCTTTGCAGTGATGTTCGCTAGGTGGCGCTACTGTTAATATAACAGAAGCTAACGCTCGATTCCCAGAAACCCGGATGAAACATCGCTCAATAACAAGTCACCTTCGATACAGCTAACATAGTATTTGTGAATCTCAGGACTATGGCGTATATCGGGAAAAAAAACGTCGTTTTGATTATTCCGGAAAGAGAGCGTTTGACGCTGCATGGGACCATGAGTACTTCTTTTGCTATCGCGAACATGACCAAAACGCGATGTGTTTGATATGCAGAGAAAGCGTTGCTGATTTGAAACGCTATAACGTGAAACGCCATTACGATTCGAAGCATACAAAGTGCTTTGACTGTGCATATGTGGGAAAAGACGAACGCATGAAGGAGTTCAAGAAACGATTTCATACTTGAGCGAGACGAAGAGAGTATCTGTGTTTACAGATACTTCAAGCCATCTTAATGAAGCCAAATATCGCATATGTTACTTACTCGCTGAACACCAGGTGCCGCTTACTCACGCAGAATTGTTCAAGAAGGCTTCCATGGCCAATGCCGAAGTTCTGTTCGCTGGTTTTCAGAACAAAGATAAGATCGTACAACAGATTGGGAAACTGCCACTTTCACCCGACACATGTGCCGTCGATGTGATGAGTTGAGTGGTGACATTTTCACGCAGCTGATGACTAAGTTGCGAGTCTGTCCTGCTTTTTCACTTGCTCTCGACGAAAGCACTGACAAAAGTGACACGGCACAGCTGATGGTATCTGTGCGGTATTTCAACGAAGGTGCATCAGAAGACTTCCTGTGCCTGATCCCATTGAAGGGCACAACGACAGCGCGGGACGTTTGCAGTGCGCTGTTGAAGTTCGGCGAAGAAAATGACTTGACGTGGGAAAATTTGGTTTCTCTGTGTAGAGACGGCGCACCCAGCATGCTTGGTCGTCAAGCTGGATTCGTTGCGTTGTTCCGTCAAGAAATGGAAAGCCGAATCTGATATCACACCACTGCATAATTCACCAGCAAGCATTGTGCGCGAAAGCAGGGTGTGGTCTGCAGGATACGATTAAAATTGTTGTAGAGAGCGTGAACCTTATCCGCGCACGTTCTCTCAACCACAGGAGGTTCCAAAATCACTTGGCTGCACGTGATGATGCAGAATTCGGCAATTTGCTATTCTACAACAGTGTCCGTTGGCTGAGTGGTGGCGCATTTCTTGAGAGATTTGCTGCACTGCTTCCTCACATCGTGAATTTTCTCAAAGAATTGATCAAGCAGTTGCCTATCTGGAAGATGACAAGTTTCGGGTGCGACTCTGCGTTCTGACAGACATTTTCGGACACCTAAATAAGCTAAACCTGCTGCTACAAGGACGGCACAAGTTGCTGTGTAATTTGTACGAAGCGGTGAAGGGCTTCGAGGACTTCGTTCAAAGTTCACGCAGAAGGCGGCAATTTGCTGCACTTCAAGTTCACCAGAGAATTATGTGGCGAAGACGATGAACGTATCGCAGACGCCAAGCGGGTACTTGCTTATGTGCTTAACAGCATGGAGACCGCATTCAGCGGACAATTCGCTGACTACGCTGCTATCGACGACGTTTGCTGCTTCTTTGCAAGCCCTTTTACTGCGGAGCCAGCTATTTGCCAAACATTGTCGCAAACGGTTGCAGTCGACGAAGCAGCGTTGCAGGACAATTTCATCGATTTCAAGGTGGTGCCAGGACTAAAAAAATTTTTTAATGCTACGAAAGACGATCTCGTGCTTTTCTGGGCAACGGAAGTGCCTGTGCGATTTCCAGTGCTGATCGAAGCAGCACAGAATTGTTTATGCTTTTCCGCAGCACATAGTCGCGTGAATCAGGATTCTCAGCCATGAATCACATCAAGAACCTCCGGTGCCGACTCAAAGACACACGTTTGAGGGATCTTCTGTGACTCTCGATCTCTCCGCTCTGCCCACAGTTCGGCCAGTTGTCGAAGAATATGCAACACCATCCTTCGCATTGACTGCATTCATTATATGTGCTGACTTCTCTTGCGTTATTTCGAAAATAGTTTCATGTTATACTTGTACAGTACCATATTTTTTAGCCTGTCAAAGCAGACAATAAAAGCAATATTTGTGCACTGTATTTTTCCGTGCTTAAAAGCTTTGGCCCGCCTTAACGTAGCACTAAAAATGTTGGCCCTCGTCCCAAAAATTTGCTGATCCCTGATGTAGATGAAGGTATGCTTCGGGCTGACAGAATGACTGGACGATGAGTGATTGATGACCAGTGACCATGTTTTGGCTGTTCCGTCTATAGAACAAACACATACTAGAATCATCACTCCGAGTCCAAAACATACTTTAATCTGCAAGACAGTAAATACCGCTGTATTTACCGTCCCGTCAGAAACGTGCCAACCCTGTCTGCAGTGAAACAACTGTGTTTGTCATTTGTTACGGCTAATAGTATTGTGGTTCAATATGGAATTTTACAACTATCCTAAAAAATTACTTTTTACTAATATGTATTTCCATATTCAATCCTAATGCTCCTACAATATCTTAGACTATCAATATCCTGTATGATATGTTTCCGTCATCTTCATGACATGTTTGCATTACTATTACTACTACTATTTTTACTACTACCACTACCACTATATATATGTATGTATGCATGTATATATATATATATATATATATACACATATATATATACCACTACCATTACCAAAACCATCATTGTCACTATAATCATCGTCATCATCATCACTAATTCATTGCAATGTAATGTTGTAGACAATCTCCCACACTGGTTCAGTAATGGTGTTGCCTGCTCCACATAATTCATATGCAAAAAGAACAGGTCATGTTGATACTGATACCTGATAGTGCATGATTGATGGAAGTCACAATGACCATCCCCAACAAAAGGGTTGTCCACCACCCACCACCGGACTCCATCTTCTCACGACCTGCAAGAACAGAGCAAGTGCAGGGGTAAAGAAAAAGCACAAACTTCTATATCATATGTTTGGGTATGTCAGCTAGTGTGTGCATATATACATGCATGTGTTTTGGTTTATATTATATATTGCATTCTACTAGACTACGAAGTCATTTTAAACTGAGTAAAGAAAACTTTATTACTCCACGTGACAAAACTGAACAAGACGGAAGTTATTCCGTCGGGACCATTCAGTAATCATCAGTAGACAGGGATCATACATTAGATACTAGATTACTACAGTCCTCCTGCTTTTAGATTGCGATATACATATAATAGAATAGTGTAAACTACTATATGTGATATATGCACAAATGTCCAGATGTACGCTATAAGTTCAGTTTGTCAATGGGTTTGGTTTGACGTGAAGATCTCCGCAAGACGTTTCACGGTTTCAACCAGAAGCGAATCGGCGCTGAGATATGGCTGTTCGTCACGTTATCGAGATGACGACGTGCTTGACGACCATCGAATAGCTCCGTGTTCACAATCTGTCCTGATTGTTTTGTGACGACTGCAGGCAGCCACGGTGTACCGCGCTAACGTTGACTGACGTATACGTCTTGACCGTCTGCAAACGAGCGGCGCTGTCGCGTATGTTCATTGCGATACTGTTGTTGTTGCTCCTGTTTTACCTCAACGTGATGTTTCCTGTCGGGATGAAGGAGATTTAGCCGAAAACAAGGATTGCGTCTAAGCAATAGTTCCGCTGGAGTACAGCCCACTGTTGTATACGGAGTGCTCCGGTAGCTGAATAGGAAACGATCCACTCTTGTTTGAACGTCTCCCTCAGTTTGCTTCCGAACTCCTTGTTTCACGATCTGAACAGCACGTTCGGCTAATCCATTCGATGCAGGATGATACGGCGCAGATGTGATATGTCTTATGCCGTTCATTGTGAGAAACTTCTGGAATTCCTCCCCTGTAAATTGCATGCCATTGTCCGATGCAATAGTCAACGGTAAACCGTGAGTTGAGAAAACATGACGCAATTTTCTTACAGTTGTCTCAGTTGACGCTTAATTAACAGGACAAAGTTCAATCCATTTGGTGTGTGCGTCAATCACTACGAGAAACATGGTGTTCATGAATGGACCCAAATAGTCCACATGTAAATGTTCCCATGCTGTGTCAGGATAACGCCATGGGTGTATTAGTAATGTTGATTGACTTGACATCGATGGCAGCTACGAACCAACCTTTCAATGTATGTGTCCACGTTAGGCCACCAAACGTAGCTCCTGGCGAACACTTTCATCCTGGATATTCCTGGATGTGAAGTGTGAAGTTCGCCCCCAAGATTTGCGCTCGTCCTTGTGGCGGAACAACGATTCTTGAACCCCACAATAGACACCCATCTTGCACACTAATTTCCATACTTCGCTGGGCGTATGGACGTAACTGTTCATCTTTGATTTTTCCTGTTGGCCAACCCTGCATTGTGTAGTCGAGTACCTTCGACAACACAATATCGTGTGCAGTCCACTGATTAATCGCTCGAGCATTGATCGGCGATTTGTCTATTTTCTCCATCATATGAATGATCTCAGTGGGCTGTGGTGTGTTCTCTAACGTTTCTGGCAGCGGGAGTCTGCTCAATGCGTCTGCATTGACATTCTCCTTTCCTGGTTTGTAGTACAGACGGTAATCGTAGCCTGGTAGTGTCAAGTACCATCGTTGCATGCGTGCAGACTACATAGGATTAACGTCCTTCACCGCACCAAGCATATGAACGAGAGGTTTGTGGTCTGTATATATCTCAACGTCTCATCCGTATAGGTACTGATGAAACTTGCAGACACCAAAAACCGTTGCCAAAGCATCTTTGTCCTACATACTAGTTTTTTTAGCTGAACTCAACGAACGTGATGCGAATGCTATTGGCTGGTCCGTTCCGTCTTCTGACTTGTGTGCCAACACTGTGTCGATGCCATACTGTTATGCATCGCAATTCACCGTAAGTGGTCTCGTTGTATCGTAGTGCACGAGCACTCTAACAGAACAAATAGCACGCTTCGCTGTTTCAAACGCCCGTGCCTCATTGTCAGTCCATGCCCAGGGAATGTCGTTGCGTAACAGACGATACAGTGGTTCATTCACTGTCGAACAGTTTGGTATGAAACGAGAGTAGTAGTTGATCATGCCCAAAAACCACTGCAACTCTCACCACCAGCAATCGTGGTGTACAGATCTTCGATTCGTGGTATAGGATATTTGTCAACACGTGTTGATAGTGACACTATAGTCACCATAGATTCAAATCGAATTGTCAGGTTTACTAATGACGACGATCGGTGCATCCCAAGTAGCAAACTCGACAGGTGAAATGACTCCTTGATTTTGCAATCGGTCGAGTTCATGTTCCACCTTCTCATGAACAGCGTACGGCAGTGCCAGTGGTCGTGGCTTATTGAAGCGATGTACAGCATTTGCGTCAAGGACAATCTTTGCCTTTGTGCCCGTGAATGTTCCCAACTAATTTTTTAACATGTCATCGTGTTTGCGTAGCACTGAGTCCAGTGTTGGTGTGTGTGTGCCAAAAACATATTCAGTTTCTTAACCTGCCCCCAATTGATTTTCAACTGTTTAAGTCACTCACGGCCAAGCAGTGTTGGTAATTCCCTTTAAGAAATGCAGTTGTAGAAACACTTCTAGCTGCATGTGTTTCACTAGCACTGTAGTTGTGCTTACTATGTCAACTTGTTCACCAGTGTAAGTACGAACAATGACTTCAGCAGGTCTCAAACATGGACGATTTTGTTCATTCCATAGTTCCTTGTATGAATGTTCGCCCATTAGTGTGATTGTAGCGCCCGTGTCAATCTCATTATTGTGATTGTAGCGCCCGTGTCAATCTCATTAGTGCGATTGTAGCGCCCGTGTCAATCTCATCAGTGTGATTGTAGCGCCTGTGTCAATCTCATCAGTGTGATTGTAGCGCCCGTGTCAATCTCCATCTTCACCGAAGCCTGACCTATGTTTACGTGTACTGTCAGTGGTTCATTTGGAAGTGTTAACCTGTTGTAATACAACGCGTATTCTTGTGAAGCTGTGCTCCGTTCGCTAGATGGCGTTGTAGACCGTTCCATTGTAGCTTCCGTTTCGTCAACGAAATATAAGCGATGTTCACCTCTCCTCTGTTTACATGTCGTTTTCGTAATGCAGACTCGTTCTAAGTGACCAATTTTCTTACAGAAGTTACAAACTGTCTTTTTGTGAAAACAGTCTTGACTTCTATAACGTGTGTCGCCACATCTCATACACTTGTTAGATGCTGTTGTTTTTGTACTGCGAGAAGAGCTAGACTGGCGTTGTTTCCATGTATGATGTACCTCACCCTTTCGTTTGTTGCCATGCATTTTGTTGACATAACTGTCCGATTGAATTTTCAAGTGTGCGTTTTTTGTGCAGTTTCTAACACTTGTGCTATCTCAAGAGCTTTGTTAAACGTTATACTTGTTTCTGACAATAAACGTTGCTGAATACTGTCCTTGTTGATGACAACCACCAAACGATCGCGCAACAGGTCAGATAGAGAATCTCCAAATTCACAATGTTCTGAAAGCTGACGTAATTGTGCCACGTATTCAGCAACGGATTCGTCAGACTTGCGAAAACGTATATTGAACTTGAATCGCATTATTATCGGTGATGGTGGTGGTTGAAAATGGTTTTTGACAGTTTGTATCAATTCAGCATAGCTGACGTCAACAGGTTTGACTGTCAAATTACGCAAAACTGCATACGCCTAAGTTAGAACGAATAACACTAAGAAATATTGCACTCTTCTTAGTGTCATCTACGTCAGTTGAAGTTATTCCATTTGCAACGAAAAATAATTCTAATCTTTCATGATAGTTTTCCCAATGTTCATGCGTAGTATCAAAATCTCCTATTTTACCGAAGCCGAAGGAGGCCATTGTCCAAACTTGTTAGTCACATAATGTTTGTTTTTCCGCGTTCACTCGGTATAGTTTCGTAGTTGTACGTGCTTCGGGTGTATCCATTTCATCTTCATGTGGATCCCATCCTCGTCGCCAATGTTATATATTGTATTCTACTAGACTATAAAGTCATTACTAACTGCGAAAATAAAACTTTATTCGGGCCAACTTTAGGGGCCAGACCACTGTAGAGAATTGCATTGGTGGCCATGTTAATGTTTTGTCTGATTCTATAAAAACCTGACCATCAAAAATTCTTAAACTTTTTCACAGCAACTGCCATAATCTCATTGGCATACTGACCAAATGTTATCAAAATTACATATCTCCATCTCTTTTAAAACGCCCCGATGTGTGATGCCCATACATTTTAACTAAAATAGCCATGTATTCATGCGCCCTTGTGTCCCATAGCAGAAAAATTCCCATAAATCCCTCCGCCGTTAAACTCTCAAATAAATGCACAATTTCACAGCCAATAGTTTCTACAAATATATCTGTGAATATGCCTGCTCAATTGCACGTATGTCACACCATTTGAATTGTTTAAATTCACATATCGCAATTTAATACATATCCTACGACAGCGATTATTTTTTAGTCATAGTAGGAGTCTCCCGTCCCTTATATGACATTATCTTTTTTTCAGACCGTACTCTATATTCTTATTACTTCGTTTTATCATGACATAGATGTAATATATTGTATGTACTCTGTTTTGTTGTCTTTGGGACGAATAAATATTTCCTGTTTCCTAATACGCCCTACATTCGTGTGAAACAATAAACAGGAAGGTCAACTGTGGTCTCACCCCAAATAGAGAAGCTTTGAGAAAGTGCCCAATTTTCTACCAACTTGCCGCATGATGTATATGAAGACATATTATGGAACACTCCAGTTTGTCACGTCATTATTATTTGTTTGACGGCCAAATCTAAACAATGCCTTGCCCATAATATTAGCTGAAATCCAGTCACATAATTTACTCATAGGTCGATTTTGACACTTGATAAATCATAGATCATGCACATTAGATTTCTAGAGCATTGCGACTCAATAAAGCCTGGTTATTGTCTCTTTCAATATACCAATGAGTTTATTTTCAAATTAATATTGATATAATTGCTTGATTTTTAACCAAACATTGCGTAATTTTTTATAGAAAATTTACAATTTGTCACATCAAATAGGATTTCAGGTAAATTCCAATGTGTCAGGCTTTTCAAATTTTATTGTTTATATAACTGCTTCCATGCTTCTAGTTGATGAGATACAAGGCGAAAGGCTTGATTTGGATACACTACCATAAAGGGGTATCACATGACCAGATACCCGTTGCAGCCAGATTTGAAAATGCTGATCTACACAATGCTTCCACATCGTTACACGATGTTACCAATGCACTGGGCCACATAACATATATCACCAATGAATGTTCTAGTACAAAATGGCTACCTGCTCCTTCCCATAGTAGTGTCATACCCCCTAATTTTGACCAAATTTACATTTTGGCAACCGATATGTACCATGCTATTTGTGCTTGCTATTGTTGTATGCCTTTTCCAGGCAAACTGTTCACCAATCCTATCAATCCGTGCTTATGGGAATGGCTATGTATTCTGTATCATAATGGGAGATTTTAACCACGACACATACAATGGAATTCTCTGGAGAGCACATGGATTGAGGACCAACAATTTCTATTTTTAATCCAGGATAGCTTTCTTACTCAGCACGTACTAGAACCAACCAGGGGAGAAAATGTATTAGATATAGTTTTGTCATCACAAAAAGAATTAGTGGACAATGTAAAAATATTTTAACCATTGGGTAATAGTGACCATAATCAAATACATTTTCACATCAATGTAAAATCAGAAAGTAAAAATAAGAAAACGTACAAGAGAAACTTCCACAAAGGTAACTACAAAGATATGAGAAAATACTTAGCACAGCTAGATTGGAATAACATGCTGATGAATAAGACTGCAATTGAATGTTGGAATATTCTAAAATATGAAATTGAGAGTATCATTGATAAATTTGTTCCCTTCCGAAAACAAGGAAAACGGTGTAGAAAGAAACACTTGTCAAAAGAGGCAATTAGAAAAATAATGCTAAAACAAACTATGTGGAGGGTTTATAGGCGTACCAGAAAGGAAGAAGACTTTGCAAAATACAAAGTGGCACTTAATGCAGCTACAACTGAAATCAGACAATCTAAAAGAAGCTATGAGCAAAAACTAGCATGTAACATAAAAAATGACAGCAAGAGTTTGTATGCATATGTCAGGAGTAAACAAAACGTACAAGACAAGGTTGGACCTCTAGAAGACAGTGCTGGAAATATAATATCACAGGGGATTTTAATGGCGGAAGACCTAAATGGTGATTTCAGTTCAGTGTTTACCAAAGAAGATATTAGTTCATTACCAGTTACTGAAGCTAAATTTCAGGGGGCTAAATCTGACTATTTAGGTCCGTTAGTTGTAACTCCAGAATTGGTAGCTAAGAAAATAAAGGCAATGAAGGATAACAAATCACCGGGAGTGGACGGGATTCCTCCAAAATTACTAATGGAAACAGTAGAACAAATCAGTATACCACTTGCAAGAGTATTCAACTTGTCATTAAAAGAGGCAGTTGTTCCGTTTGAATGGAAAGAAGCAAACATCATACCATTATTTAAAAAGGGTTCGAGAAATAAGTCAGAGAATTACAAACCAGTGAGTTTAACGTCAGTGATTTGTAAATTATTAGAAAGGTTAATTAAGGACCATATGGTGTACTTCCTTGTTAAGCATAAATTATTAAATTCATCTCAACATCTTGACTGGATAGAACAATGGCTGACTGACAGAAGACAACGAGTTGTAGTAGATGTAGAAGTTTCAAATTGGAAATCGGTTTTGAGTGGGGTACCTCAAGGATCAGTATCAGGACCTATATTATTCTTAATTTATATCAATGACTTGGACGACAGTATAACAAGTAACGTACTGAAATTTGCGGATGACACAAAACTGTTTAGAAAGGTTAATACTGATGGTGATAAACAACATTTACAAAACGATCTAGACAGATTAGTGAAATGGTCTGAGAAATGGCAGATGCTGTTAAATTTTGGGAAATGTAAATGCCTACATACAGGACATGGGAACTTGAATGTAAACTATATAATTGGAGATACTGTTCTGGGTACTACTGTAAAAGAAAAGGACTTAGGAGTTACAATAAGCGCTGATATGAAAGTTTCAGAGCAGTGTGGTATTGCAGCTTCAAAGGGTAATCAAATTCTTGGATTGATTAGAAGAAACATAACATACAAGGGAAAAAAAGTTAATTATACCTCTTTATAAAGCAATAGTTAGACCTCATTTAGAATACTGTATACAAGCATGGAGACCACATCGTAAGAAGGATGTAGATACGCTTGAACGCATACAAAGGAGAGCAACTGAAATGATTCCAGAACTTAGAGACCTTAGTTATGAAGAACGCCTGAAAGAATGTGGTTTAACAACTCTAGAGACAAGGAGGTTAAGAGGAGATCAGATTGAAGTTTTTAAGATATTGAATGGGTATGAAAATATTGATAGAAATCTGTTTTTCTCACTCAAGAAGGATAGCAGAACTAGAGGACATGAGGTAAAATTAGTAAAGGATCAATGTAGATTGGACATCAGGAAGCACTCGTTCTCACAGAGGACAATAAATGAATGGAACAAATTGTTTACAGATTGTGTAACTGCTAGCAGCGTGAATATGTTTAAAAACAAGGTTGACACATATCTCAGGAGGGCGTGTTATAAGTAGATGAACATTGTTGGACTCTCGATAAGCCAATGGCTTCCTTGTCCACTTTCCATCTGGGCCTTTGGCTTGGATGGCAAATCTTGTTAAATCTTGTAAACCACTTTTGGGTTAGAGTTAGGGTTAGCTATGGATGAGGTTAGCTAGGTATGGGGTTAACTAGATACGGGGTTAACAAAGGTTAGGGTTGGATACCTTCATTTCCTTTTGTCCAAGCACTTACAAAGTATGCACACAACATGAAATTGGTATTGTTATGTGTTGATGATACATTTTGGAAAGGCAATAGTTATTGTTTATACCAAGAATTGTTTATTGTCTGCTTTCACTTACCAAAAGGTTTTTCATGCAGTTTTAACATAAGAACAATAAGATAATTGTGTTTATTAACAATTATATATCATATTAAACATCAATTTGCGCTAAATATCAGCTCGTGCACACCAAACATTATAGTACAAATCTAAAATGCAGATTTATTTGACATTTTTTTGTGTTTAGTAGATAGATTATAGGACACTTCCTAAAGGAGACGGTTAAACAGTTTAAATAGTAGTCGCAGTTAAACAATAATGATTTTGTTGACTAGATGGAATCAATAAAATATATATAATAATATATTATTATCCAGTCTGACACCAACAATATTCTAAGTCAAACACACACAACATGAGGGAAGTTAGCAACGGTTTTTATTTATTAATTTATTTTCAAAAATATGAGCCCTAATTATATTATTGGAATTGCAATTTTTAAAAATTATAAGAAATTTGTTATAATAAACTAATCATTTCATCCAAATTACCTGTAGTATCCACAATTCAGCTAACAACAATGACCAAAACATAAACATATCAACATTTTATAACCGTGTTTGTGACCACGACTTCCGTCTAAAATAGGGGCCAGCCCACAGTAGAGAATTGCATTGGTGGCCATGTTAATGTTTTGTCTGATTAGAAGAAACCGTGACCATCAAAAATTCAGAACCTTTTTCACAGCAACTGCCATCATCTCATTGACATACTGACCAAATTTTTTCAAAATCACATACCTCCAGCTCTTTTAAAACCCCCCGACGTGTGATGCCCATCAATTTTGAAAAAAATAGCCATGTATTCATGTGCTCACGTGGCCCATAGCAGAAAAATTCCCATAAATCCCTCCGCCTGTATAACTCTCAAATAAATACACTATTTCACAGCCAATAGCTTCTACAAATATATCTGTGAATACGCCTGCTCAAGTGCACGTATGTCACACCATATGAATTGTTTAAATTCACATATCGCAATTTAATACATATCGTAAGACAGCGATTATTTTTTAGTCTTAGTAGGAGTCTCCTGTCCCTTATATGATATTATCTTTTTTTTCAAACCGTACTCTATATTCTTACTACTTCGTTTTATCATGACATATATGTAATATATTGTATGGTTTTTGTGTTGAATACTCTGTTTTGTTGTCTTTGGGATGAATAAATATTTCCTGTTTCCTGTTTCCTAATACGCCCTACATTCGTGTGAAACAATAAACAGGAAGGCCAACTGTTGTGTTACCCCAAATAGAGCTTTTGTTTGAGAAAGTGCCCAATTTTCTTACAAGCTGCGGCATGATGTATATGAAGACAGATTATGGAACCCTCCAGCACGTCACGTCATTATTATTTGTTTGACGGCGAAATCTAAACAATGTCTTGCTCATAATATTAGCTGAAATCCAGTCACATAATTTACTCATATGTCGATTTTGACACTTGATAAATCACAGATCATGTACACTAGATTTCTAGAGCATTGCGACCCAATGAAGCCTGCTTATTGTCTCTTTCAATATACCAATGAGTTTATTTTCAAATTAATATTGATATAATTGTTTGATTTTTAATCAAACATTGCGTAACTTTTTTTTAGAAAATTTACAATTTGTCACATCAAATAGGATTTCGGGTAAATTCCAATGTGTCAGGCTTTTCAAATTTTATTGTTTATATAACTGCTTCCATGCTTCTAGTTGATGAGATACAAGGCAGACGGCTTGATTTGGATACACCACCATCAAGGGGTATCACATGACCAGATACCCATTGCAGCCAGATTTGAAAATGCTGATCTACACAATGCTTCCACTGTGGCTGTGACAAAACTAATATGCAACTATTCTTTCCAAATTTGTTACACGATGTTACCAATGCACTGGGCCACATAACATATATCACCAATGAATGTTCTAGTACAAAATGGCTACCTGCTCCTTCCCATAGTAGTGTCATGCTCCCTAATTTTGACCAAATTTACATTTTGGCAACCGATATGTACCATGCTATTTGTGATTGCTACTGTTGTATGCCTTTTCCAAGCAAACTGTTCACCAATCCTATCAATCTGTGCTGATGGGAATGGCTATGTCTTCTGTAAACCACTTCTGGCTTAGAGTTAGGGTTAGCTGTGGATGGGGTTAGCTAGATATGGGGTTAATTAGATATTGGGTTAACAAAGGTTAGGGTTGGATACCTTCATTTCCTTTTGTCCAAGCACTTACAAAGTATGCACACAACATGAAATTGGTATTGTTATGTGTTGATGATACATTTTGGAAAGGCAATAGTTATTGTTTATACCAAGAATTGTTTATTGTCTACTTTCACTTACCAAAAGGTTTTTCATGCAGTTTTAACATATGAACAATAAGATAATTTTGTTTATTAACAATTATATATCATATTAAACATCAATTTGCGCTAAATATCAGCTCGTGCACACCAAACATTATAGTACAAAACTAAAATGCACATTTATTTGACATTTTTTTGTGTTTAGTAGATAAATTATAGGACACTTCCTAAAGGAGACGGTTAAACAGTTTAAATAGTAGTGGCAGTTAACCAATAATGATTTTGTTGACTAGATGGAATCAATAAAATATATATAATAATATATTATTATCCTGTCTGACACCGACAATATTCTAAGTCAAACACACATAACATGAGGCAAGTTAGCAACGGTTTTTATTTATTAATTTATTTTCAAAAAATATGAGCCCTAATTATATTATCGGAATTGCAAATTATAAAAAAAAATGTATAACAAACTATATATAGACACAACTAACATACAACTATTCTGTCCAAATTTGTTACACAATATTACCAATGCACTGGGTCACAAAACAAATATCACCAATGATTGTTGTAGTGCAAAATAGTTACCTGCTCCCTTACAAACTGGTGCCATACCCCATAATTTAAAAAAAAAATTCATTTTGGCATCCAGTCTGTACCATGCTATTCGTGACTGTATCTGCTCAGTGCCTTTTTCAAGAAAACTGTTCACTTTTCCTATCAACCTGTGCCTTTTGGAATGGTTATATCTTCTTTGAAACACTAACCACTTCGTGGTTAGGGTTAGCTAGAGATGAGTTAGCTATGGTGAGGCTTGTATACATTCATCTCCTTAAGCCCATACACTTACAAAGAACTGCACACTACATGAAGTGGGAACTGAGACGTGGTGAATATACATTTATGAAAGTTAACGTTGATTTCCCATACAAATATGTGCTTATTTTGATCTTTTAGCTTACCATAAGCTCTTTCAGGCAATTTGAACAGATAAAAAATATTTTTTTATTGACAATTAAATATCTTATTAGCCATCAAATTGCGTAACATATCAGCTGATGCACATCAAAAGTTATAGCAGTAAGCACAACACTAAAGGAGATGGTTAAAATGTTTAAATAATAGCAGCACTTAACAAATAATGTTCTTGTTGACTAAATGGAATCAATAAAATATATATATAATATAATATTAACTAACTTGACACCGACAATGTTCAAAGTTAAACGCACGCAACATGAGGCAAGTTAGCAGCCGTTGTTGGAGCATGTAACTGAATCTATGCACTGTCACTGCACAACTGTAGCCACATCTGAGTCGGCAATTAATAATTCCACATTTTTAAATGTTTCCTTTTGTGCAGCCTGTCCATAGTACACACTCATTGTTTGGTGACAGGCACACGTTTTCATGCATTTTATCAGTATTTTTTATAAAAACCCTCCTAGATGACTGTTGAATGACTACTGCATTTTCATTGGCAGGGTACCTATTTGGGTTCAGCCTACTGTTATGTTTTCCATTGGTGACCATATTAACATTTTGCACGATTATAAGAAAACAGAACCATCTAAAAAATTTCAACTTCTTACCTGCCGTTGTCATTATCCCATTGACATGCTGATCGAGTTTAGTCAAAGTCTCGTATTTCTTAATTCTAACTCTTTTAAAATGTCCGAACGTGCCATACCCATCAATGTTTACAAATTTCTGCATGAATTACTTCGCACACGTGCCTTGTGGCGACAAAATTGCCAAATATCCGTCTGCCTATTGAAATCAACTAAAAATCCAGTGTCAACATGTTCAACCAACAAACTTGTCAACGTGCCTGTTCAAATGCAGTTACCAGGTACTGGGGTATGTGAGATTAGGATTTTTTTTAATTACACATATCTAAAACTAATGTGCCCTACTTTACATTTGCTGTAACACACTAGGAATGTAACCAAGGCATGATTGTTACAACGATTGTTACAACCAGTAATGTAATAATTGACCGTTAATGTAATAATCAACCGGTAATGTAATAAATCAACTGGTAATGTAATAAAAGACCGTTAATGTAATAATCGACCAGTAATGTAATAAATCGACCGGTAATGTAACAATCGACCGGTAATGTAATAAATCGACCGGTAATGTAATAGTCGACCGGTAATGTAATAAATCGACAAGTAATGTAATAAAAATGATGATGATAATCATTATGATGGTGATGATGATGATGGTAATAATGATGATGTAGAAGGTGATGATGAGGGTGATAAACGACTATGATGATGATGACGATTAAAGGGTCATCTTAGTGATGATGATAATGATGATGATGATTATGATGATGATAAAGATTATGATGATAATGATGATGATGGTAACGATGGTGTTGATGAGGGTGATAAATTGTTATGATGATGACGAGGAAGAAGATGAAGACAATTAATCGGTCTTAGTGATGATGATTATGACGATGATGAAAATGATATTTTGATGATGATAATGATGATGGTGATGATAATGATGATAACGATGGTGATGATGAGGGTGATAACTGGTTATGATGATGAGGAGAAAGAAGATGAAGGCAATTTAGCCGTCTTAGCGATGACGATGATGGTGACGAAGATGATGACAATGAGGGTGATCATTATTACGATTATGAGGACAAAGACCATGACACCTTCAGCCTCATCATCCTGCTCCTCCTCCTTATCGTCATCATCATCCTCATGTTCACCCTTATAATGGACAGCCATGCTGACAGCAACTCGACGTTCACAAAAGTATGATTAACATAGGAATCTCAGAACGAGTAAGCCGCATATTTTCTGGGAGGACATGGAATGCCGCTCATATAACCTTCCAGGTAACGCACGGCAGTAACTACATGTTGACAAACAATAGCACAGAGTCAGACAGAGTGGTAAGGAAGAAGGGGGGGTCATTAAAAAGGGTCACCTCAACACATGAAAGAGGTAATCTACACTCAATTAAGGGATCATCTCAAACAATTATTTAAGGGATCATTAAAATTTTTAATAACTGATCATTTGATCAAATTAAGGGATCATATCAAACAAGGTAGGGGAAATTTCAACATGCAGTGTGATATTATATTAGAAACTTAAGTTTAACACTAAAAATAATAAAATAAGGAACCAGCTGAAACAATTAAGGGGTTATCTAAAAAAGTTAAGGGTAATTTCAGTCAACTAAAATGTTCATCTAAACGAGGGCATCCACATAATTTTTTAGATAATCCCTTAATGTGTTGAAACGATCAGCTTGTTAACTTGTTAATTGCTTCTTACATATTTTGTGACGATCTGTGAATTTTTTTTTAATACCCATTCGTTATATGAGATGACCCCTTAATTTATTTACCTTTTTCGAGACGACCACTTGACGTGATGAGATGACCCCATAATGTTTTGAGATGATCAGCTACTTTATTATTAAATGACCCTTAATGAGGCCTTTTTAAATTATCCTATAACTTGTTTTTGATAAAATCCCTTAATTTTAGTCATATTTTAAAATACTTTGGGTGCACTTTAATCGTTTCGATGAACATTTTAGTTGACTGAAATTACCCTTAACTTAATTTTTTTTAATAACCCCTTAATTGTTTCAGCTGGTCCCTTATTTTATTATTCTTGCAGTTAAACTTTAAGTTTCTAATATAATATCACATTGCATTTTTACATTTCCCCTAACTTGTTTGATATAACCACTTAATTTGATCAAATGATGATCAGTTATTAAGCATTTTTAATGATCCCTTAAATAATTGTTTGAGATGATCCTTAATTGAGTGTAGATTACCCCTTTCATGTGTTGAAGTTACCCTTTTTAATGACCCCCCCCTCTTCCTTACCACTCTGTCTGACTCGGTCCGATGACTTGCCAACACGTAGTTGCTGCCGTGCGTTACCTGGGAGGTTATATGAACGGCATTCCATATGTCCTCCCAAAAAACATGCGGCTCTCTCGTTCTGAGATTCCTATGTTAATTATACGTTTGTGAACGTCGAGTTGGTGTCAGCATGCCTAGCCATTATAAGGGTGAACATGAGGATGATGATGACGATGAGGAGGAGAAGGATGATGAAGCTGAAGGTGTCATTGTCTTCGTCCTCATAATCGTAATAATGATGACCCTCATTGTCTTCATCTTCTTCCTCATCATCATCATCATAACCATATATCACCCTCATCACCACCATCGTTATCATCATTATCATTAGCTTCATCATCATAATCTTTATCATCATCATCACTAAGACCGTTTAAGTGTCTTCATCTTCTTCCTTATAATCATCCTAACCATTTATCACCCTCATCATCACCATCGTTATCATCATTACCATCATCATCATAATCTTTATCATCATTATCATCGTCAGTAAGATGACCCCTTAAATGTCATCATCATTATCATAATCGTTTATCACCCTCATCATCACCTTCTACATCATCATTATTAACATCATCATCATCACCATCATAATGATTATCATCATAATTTTTATTACATTACTGGTCGATTTATTACATTACCGGTCAATTTATTACATTACCGGTCGATTATAACATTACCGGTCAATTTATTACATTACAGGTCGATTATTACATTACTGGTTGTAACACATGATCTCCGAAGATTTAAACAGAACAGCATATAAAAACCGGAAGTGTCCCGGGTCAGTACACAAATTGAAGCATAGTGTTATCACAGGGCGTGGTTTATGACAGAACAGCTTACCAATGCATCTTAGGGAGGTTACCCTGGGAAAATCCTCACAGGGGGCCTGGGGAAAGGAAAGCTAACCAATTAGGAGCATCCCCTCACTGCAGAGGGCCTCTGACCAATTAGAAGCATCATCCCAGCAATGGGAACTGACAACCTCCTTTCATAGGACGTATTTGGCTCGTAGCACGAATAAATAAACATCTTTTTTATTCGTTGCTTTTACGAAGATATCTACCAGCAGATCGATGTCACAGAGAATCTATTCAGTCGATCCCAGCAGCGCCGGTTTCTGCGGACTTCTTGGAAAACATCATGCTACAGATGCTGAAACGAGTCCAGCCGGTGAACATCGTCACTGGGATGTTGGACTCCCTGCCAACTGGTCAGCAGCTTCACTACTTACTACCATAAAGAAGGCACAGCTTATGCGAATTTATGAGGATAACTTCCACAACACCAACAAGACTGACAGTCAACCTACACCTGACGCTAGTGCCATCGCTGTCTGCATGAGGCCAACGCCTTCACCTCCTGTGACCCGTTGCAGCGTTGCAGCAGATCACTATCAGATAACGACAACGGCACCAACCTACTAGCTCTAACGTTTTTCTCTCGAATAGGAGCCAGATTCTGGCTCAAGTGAGTAAGAACAACGTAACAATGGTCGAATGTGATTTCCTCCAGCCCAATGTCACCTCCATCAGTAGTGGGGAGCAACTGGCCAACATTGTGCGAGCACTATAGTTTCGTGTCAGCAATTACAACACAGATGCGGGAGATTATTGCCGGACGACACACCACCGATAGACCGATAACCGCTAGGGCAATCACAGCACACTTATCTTCATTGGCTGCATGAATGGACACGGACACGCCGTCTGTGATGGGCACATCAGTTCCACCTTGAGGGAATGGCACGTACACCGGCCTTGACTACCGCGATGACATCTATTGAATGTGCTACGGAGAAGTCCCTTTGATCCGAACCAGCGTTCGCCGACTTGTGCCGCGTTTGACATCATAGATTCCGTCTGAAAATCTACCGGACATTGAGACCGTGGTACCTGCCCTGTGATCAGCTATCCTCAAGAGTGAAGATGTTAATCTGGCATAATTTTTGATCCTTCACTTTGATCTCGGCGAGCACAGCCATTACATTGGAATAGACGGCTTTGAACACCTTCTTCGCCCGATTGTCCTCTGACCCTTGCCTTAACAGCAATCGTACCCTGACTGAATTCATATGTACGTTTAATAAATACCGTAACATTATGTGTGAAGTATGGGACCGTCGTCAGGAGCTAAACGCTTTTGAGGCCATTGTGGTAGGCATTGCTTCGGCGATTGATGGCACCGCTTTCTGTAAATATCACCGATCATTTTCTGCCCAAGCAGCCGCGCTTATCCAGCAGCAGAGTGTTAAAGTAGACTGGGAGGTCTGAGACAGGCCCTAAGCAAGAAATAAAATTGTCCCAGTCTTGAACATTCTAAAAGGTGTAACCTTAAACACGCAAACGTCATCCGTAGAAGTCGTTCGCATCTATAACAGCCATTATTGGTCCAATTGATTTGTTTTCACTGGCAAGCCAACGCTGTTTGATATGACATGTATTATTGGCCTATTCGGTTGTTGCACTGGTTGGCCAATGCAATTTGAGCAAACGTCAAATAACAGCCATTATTGACCAAATATTTTTTTTCAATGGCTGGTTTAGCCATTATTGGCCAAATCGAGTCTTACTAGTTGTGCAGCATCATCACCTGCACAGTAATACTAATAGAAGAAGAGAAAACACATGAAGGTTCATGAAAAAGTAACTTAAAACATTATTTTAAATATGGGAGAAATGTTTGAAGCATCTTAAGACGTTAAGTACATGCATGCAAATACGTCTAATGTGAACACATATGATTACATTCACACTAAAAATCAAATGCTTGACACTAAAAGTAAAGCAATACAACAAATAAAAATAGATGATATAGCACTCAGTAATACAACTGGTTTTGAAAGTAACACATTGAAACATTACTTCTTTAACAAAACAGCAATCATCCAGATTCAGTTTTGCCTATTGGGAAAAAAAACAATATGAATTTACTAGATTAAGCATAGCCTAATCGTTCATGGTTTGTCTGCCGTTTGAGTTTTCTTTCAACAACCGGGAAACTGCTGCCAATAGTAGGGCCTACACGCTGCTTATGTATGTGAATCGGAGACCGAATCAGACTCAATTACGAAGTCAACCACGATTGTGCTTGGCCAATGCAGGGTGCCAGAGATAGGCGACAATAGAGTAGCGTCTCGCTTACTAGCGGCAGGCACATCAACATAATGGATCTCCACCAATGTAACAAAGCAAAGGATGCTGACTCGGACTGTTCAGGCACAATCACAGGAACACTGCTTTTATTCACATACAGTGTATATACGAAAAAGGCATCGATTATCGTGAACTTTAATGTCGACATCAGACACGGAGTTAATTTCATTCTGGAATTGGAATTGACCCCCCAATTTCAATTCTGGAACTGGAAGTGATTTTTGAATTTTTGGACTGGCTTTCACAAGCGATTTGTTGGATAGCCCAGCATAACTATAGCATATATTTTTTTTTACATTTGTTAGACAACTTCCTAAATACGTATCCACTCAATGCCACGACAGAGAGAACACTGGCTCTGCTTATCATGGTATTTAATATTCTACGTGTCCCAATAGCCCCACATAAGACTGTACAGTTGCAATATTTAGGGATAATCCTCAACACTGAAAGAATGGAAGCCAAGTTGCCTGATGATAAACTTAGCAGGATCATCATTATACTGGATATGTTGAAAAATAAGCACAGTATTTCAAAGAGGGAGCTGTTGTGCTTATTGGGTCACCTAAATTTTGCTTTCAGGGTAATTTCACAGGGTCGAAGCTTTGTAGCTAATCAGCTATACTATGGGGATCCGAGTGGAAGGGCAGCCGTGGCCTAGTGGTTAAGGTGTTGGACTCTAAATTCGAGGGTTGTGAGTTCAAGACCCACACTGGGCACGGTTCGTTTTCGAAGCTTAGGCAATTTCGTTTACCCTACTTTGTTACACTGTTTGGAAGGTACCTGCGATGGACTAGTGTCCCGTCCAGGAGAGTCAGTATAACTGCACTCTACAGAAACCAGGTTTAAGCACTGGCCATTATGGCTTCCTAAGGCGTAATGCCTGGGGGATGACTTTACCTTTACCTACCCATTACAGCAGAGATTTTAAGTAAAATGTGTAATGTTTTAAGAACAGGTTTCCTAGGCCCATAGGAAGACTTAGTCCTACAAACAGCATTACGTCTGGGTTTCTTTGGATGTTTTAATATGGAGAATTCACAAGTTGGTCTAACACTTTTGACTCTGTAACAGATTTGAGAATAGGTGACATACAGTTTCATATTCATGAAAGGTATTTCACACTTCAGTTGAAAAGATCAAAGACAGATCCATTTCGTAAAGGGGTAACTCTTAAATATTTTTGCAACAAAGCAGGACATTTGCCCTTTCCAGACTATGATGGCACTGCTGCAGACAAGGAATGGTAGCCCAGTCACGTGACCCCTTGTTTACCACTTTAACAGGGACGCCACTGACACGCTCTTATAATAGAGAAACTAAAGTCACCTATTTTAAGTCTTGGTTACAATCCATCTTTGTATAGTGGCCACTCGTTTTGGATAGGCGCAGCTACCACAGCAGCAGCTGCACACATTCCAGATCACATGTTACGAATACTGGGCAGGTGGAACTCTGATTGTTACTGCAGGTGTGTGCGTGCGTGCGTGCGTGCGTGCGTGCGTGCGTGCGTGCGTGTAGTTACAAATTTGTGACAACCATGATTTAGTAGTGTAGACCATGACTAATACTGTTTAGTATTTTAATGTGTGAGAACAGTGATGGTACACGCAACATGGATGTGTTATAATGTTCTTAGGGCATATAGCACTACAAATATGCATGTATATATTTTAGTTTTGTACTGTATCACCTATTTACATAGTCACGGCCAAAACAAGCCACTTTGTCAACAGTATGTATGTATATTAAGTCATACAGTTGTGGCACTAATTTGTGTGTGTACAATTGTAAATGTTTACTCTAAATATATCTTTTTTATATTAGGTCTAAACATGAGTTGCTTTGTTCTGTCATAAACACGCATTTTGTGATGGCAGGAATATGTGTATGTGTACTCGAGGTAATTCGATAGGCCTACGCGCCTACGCTATAACTACACAAAAAGTTTTTGTTTTACAAAAACAGGTATATTAGTAAAGTATCATATCTGAAAAAAAGTGGTGTACTAACAGTAACAAGTACAATACAAATTAAAATACTTCTATTGTGCTAAAATCCTCAGGAAACCCAAGCTCGACTGTGCACCAAAACAAAAGGGGTTAATCAGTTCCTACTCAGTAAGCAGTTCCAGTCGTCAACAGTTTGATTGGTACGCTGGGGAGCTATGGAGGTTAAGCAAGTTCAAACAGGTGGGTTTTTAGTTTACAATGAAATGGTGCTATATTTCCTAGTTTTAAAACTATTACTAACAAGGAGTGAGTTCCACAGAGTCGGTGCAGCAACTGAAAAAGCTCTAGTTCCGACACTTGTATTAACACTGGGAAAAAAAATTATTAAAATCAGATGATTGAAGCTCTCTAGGTTGTCTCACAGGAGTGAGCAGTGAAAGTAAATATGCTGGTCAAAATCAGCCCTGGGAAACATCGGTTTTTGCCACGAATAATATACACACCCTGCCTATTGATGTAAACCAGTTTGAATGCATAATGCATAGCACTGGCCGGCAAGCTAATCATGGTTATTATCCATTCAGTGTCTAATATAATAAATTTAATGTTTGGAAGAAGGGTAGATATTATATCACATGGACCATTGTCTATCAGAAAAACAAACATGAATGATAATGACATATATATCATTTGGGGCCAAATTCGATATGCTTAATTCTTAGAGGGAAACAAAAGGCAAATTTTGGGGCCTATGCGCCTAAGAATTAATCAAAACTAAACATTTCCAACTACAATCAAAATGTTCACGCCAGTGGTTTACTCAGAATGTGTTCTAAAAGTGGGAGATTCCAGTCATTTCTCCAGTTGACCAAGGGCAGACATATGTACCCCGGGCAGGCCCTCAGCCGGGGACCCGTCTGCCCGTCTTGAAGACGGACAAACGTCTTACGACGACGGGTACAATAAAAATAAAAGACAGGTTTTTCTTTTTACAAGATGAGAGTGACTCTTAGCGCATGCTGTCGTGATTCGACGAATGTTGTCGGTGGCAGAATAACGAATACCTCCAATCTACAAGACTATATTTTAAACCTTTTACATCATTGGAAAATAATGATACTGCAGTTGATCTCTATTTATTATAATCGTGTACATCATTGGTTGGGAAACGCGTTTCTATGCCCTTTCGCAGTGCCTATGAGCGAAGTCATAAAAAATGGAACACTTTCATTTTCTAAACTTATGAGCTTTGCTGTTTGGTTGTTTAGATTAATATCCCACTTTTAATTTTTTAGGGATAAAAAATGGTCTTATCTTTCAGCAAAGACAACTTTGGCAAGTTTCATCAAGATTTGCCTTTTCTACAGCTATATGAGGGCCTAAAAATTTGGGTATTTTTGCATAAAAATATAAAAACTTTCGACGATGGCATTTCATGTGTAAAAATTTAAGTTTCACGAAGGTATGGATGCCTCCTTTTATTTTTTTTGTGTTGAATATATACCCCAAGGTATATTAACTAGGTACTCCTACCCATAACTGAGTTATTGAGGTGGGAAGCTGGCATTATTTTTCAAGAGACAGCAGTTTTGGGCGGTAGCGGTATCACGGTAAGGTAAGTGGCTAAATTAATATTAACACATTTTTTTCTGCCTTACAACCCATCCTCAATTGATTTCCAAAACAAAAGAAATTGAACAAACCATTGTAAGTCATACAGATTTTTTAGTGGAAAACTGTGAAAAAAATTCTGTCCCCTTATGTCGCGTCTGTCACACCCTATTTTCCCTGAAAAGTAAGAGGGAGATAAATAATCATTAATCAGTGAGTTGGTGTTATGAAGTAGCAAAGGATTTATCAATTCCGTCCCTCGAAACGTCGCATCTGTCACACTGCGACAGACGCGACATAAGTACAAAAATGCTCAATTTGCTGTAGTAAATTAATTTTATTTGCAGTTATACGATAAATGGCATATGTCCAGATGTTTTGGTATGAACTATTCTAATTTAGAATAACAGGTACTAGGCCAGTACACTTTCAAATGGTAAGATTGGATTGTTGCAGATGAGATGCGTTATGAGCACGATGATGTCACCTGTGAGTAAACTAAACTGTTATAACCATATTTTTCTTGGTTTAAATTGCACTAAAACAAAGTAAAGCTACATGAGCCATGTGCTATTACATGTTATTAACTAGATATAAACAGATGCCTACTTTTGGAAAATTCCACCATTGTATTGTCCCAAACATCATCATTTTGCCAACAATTGGCTGGCAATCTACCCCGGTACTCATAGTTGGCTGTAGTGTACAGCTGTTTTATTAATGTTATTTTATTGTGAGATGACACCACAGATTATGCTAATTACCCATGTAAAACAAAAGACAAACCCCAAAAATTTAGATATCTTAAAGGTGCTTCCTTAATTGAATTTTTTTAACTTTGTCATGTGATTGGCGAGAGGATCAAAGTCACGCCCATTATTAGTATTGACCCACAGAGTGTTTAACATTTTATATATCCACTACTTTGATCTAACAACTGAAATAAAAAAAAATTATGATTTGAACAAAAATAGGCAGTTTTTATTAAATCGACTGCAGATGTTACGTTACATAAACTATCCACACACTATATATTTGGACACCAACGAACCAGATTTGAGGCTAAATCAGTTGAGTAAGCAGTTCTAAGCTTAGCTGTTCACCATTCTCTTTGCACATGTTGACTCAAACCGTTCAGTTGTCTGTACTGAAATCATCTGACCGAAGGGTGTAAATTGTTCAAAAGGTCACAGGTATTGTATCTGATTATCAAGTAAATTCTTACAAATGAAATAAATCTGTCTATTGTGCCTGGCATTTTTGTGTGGACAAGCATGAACAGAATATTAGCTCCCTCGACCATTAACATAATTATATGCATCTGTTTTTTTTATTAGAAGTTCTAAATGAACACATTTTGGACTGCTTTTGAAGTGTCATGATACCATCCCCTATTATTAATTTTGCTCAAAAAGAGAAGTGCCATCAGTTCCATTTAGATAATGTAACTTTATTATCGAACAATACAATGGTTTTTGTTTTCAAAGAGAAAACCTGATATGTTGTTAATTTTTTTGGCTTGCCTAAAACTTAAGTGAAATGGCTAGTTATAAGAAGTTTTTCAAATAAAAAATTAGGATATCATATTATGATTGAGCTGACGATATTAGGAAGGGAATAGCATTATTGTAAAACGATCATTATGATGCAAAGTAGCAATGATATTTGAATACCCGACACAAAAAATGGATGGATCAACTTGATCCAGCAGAAGTGAAAAGGCTGAAGGCCAAAGGAAACGGAGAGAGAAGTTAAAAGAGAATTCAGAAAAACTTGAGGAAATTCGAAAGAAGGATGCCACACAACAACAAAAGAACTGGGATGCTAAGCGGCTAACTATGACAGAGAGGGAAAAGAGGAAACATCAAGGAGTTGAGACACTGAGACAGCAAAAGCATAGAAAGATTAACACTGAATGAGTGGGAAGGACAGTCAGATCAAGAAGAGAACAGAAACAAGTGAAACTGATGACACCTGCTGAAAGAAGAGAATATGAGAAGCAGAAGTAGGTTACACAGTGTAGTAGAAAACAATTGACGGGTCAAAGAATCATAGATTAAAGGAAAAAGATCGTGATAGGAAAAAAGGGAAGGTAAAACAAAGTATGGTAGAAGAAGATTGTGATAGGAAAAAAGGGATGGTAGAGCAAAGCATGGCAGAAGAAGACACTGTTCCTGACGAAGATGATGGGATAATGTCAGAAGACGCAGAAGAAAACCATAAAAAAATGTGGGATTATGGTTAAAACAAGTGCAAACATAGTTTAATGCCAGAATTTAAAGGGATGATCATGGACAGGGATGTTGGCAGAAAAATATCATCAACTCATGCCCTCAGGATCTAAAGAAAATGCAAGAAAATCTAAAAAAAATGGCTAAGACACTGGCTGGTTTCTAAAGGCAAAGTGTACAGGGATATTCGCATGCTCGCTGGGACTGCCAAATTTATAAAAGGCAGGGTTTCCCCACTATGGATGAGTCGAATCCAGGATTTCTTCTTCAGAGAAGACATAAGCAGAGATGTACCCGGGGAAACAGTTTCAGCTGCTTTCAAACAACACAAGGCAAAGTATCTTCTGAGCATGACAGTTGAAGATATATACAAAATCTTGCAAGATGAAAGTCCAGCCTTCCCTTACAAGTTCACAATATTCAAGAAATTCCGTCCGCCGAATGTGAGGATCCCAAGGTTCAGAGATCGTATTCAGTGTGCCTGTCCCAAGCACACAAATATTTAAAGGAAGTTAGCTGCTTTGAATGCCATCATGAAAAGATTGGTACCGAATAATACTAATTTACATGTACAGGGTGTAGTCAGATTTCCAGGTATCACTATGTTAATCAAGGTAATCTTCTTCATAATATTTTCTGCAAAAGTGATTTGAATCTTGTAAACCAATAGCCCAACCAAGTATAGAGACAGTTTGAAAAGAAAGATTGATTTCATTAACCTTTAATTAATGTCGCATTTGTCACACAGGAGGTTTTGTCCTGTAGAATGGCATCTTTGAACATGAGTGCCCCATGAGAGGTATGCTGAGAGGTGTGAGGTGTAGGACATAACCAGACAGTTAATTTATTTTTCTGTCCAACAAAATTATGTTAGGTGGAACTTTTCCAACTGGATTTTCAAAAAGGGACACAATTTTGCACTGTCACCACTATCATTTGATAGTTTCGATGGAAAACCTAACATTTCTATTTTTGTCTTATCACCACCATCATAATACACTTCTAAAAATAAAAGTAAGAATACTCATTGTGGAAACTTTTCAAGGACATATAGATTTATTGGTGTGACAGACGCGACACAAAAATGTGAATGGTCTATTTCATCATCCTATATAATAAAAACAAGGCAGTAAGTTATCTTTTACTTATCACTTTGGTACACTTTTAACCCCACACTATAACATTATATAGGAAAGAAATTATTTTAGGAAAGAAAATTATTCACTCCTAATTTTTACACAACTGTTCCATTTTTCGTGACTTCGCTCCTATCCATTGGCGCACTCATTTGAAGAAACAACATGTTGTGGTTCAGTTCAAAATGGCACCCGCCAAGCGAGTGAAAAGATGCGATATGTCAACGTCAAAGTTCACGAAAATCAATGCCTTTTTCGAAAATGTGAATAAAGGCAGCGTTCCAGCGATTGTCCCAGAACAGTCCGAGTCGGCATCCGTTGTTAAGTTGGTGGAGATCCATAATGTTGATGTGCCTCCCGCTAGTAACCGCGACGCTACTGTATAGTCGCCCACCTTCAAAACCAATTGTATTACTGAGTGCTATATCTTATATTTCTATGTGTAGTATTGCTTTATTTTTAGTGTCAAGCATTTGATTTTGAGGGTGATTGTAATCATATCTGTTCATAGTGGACGTATTTCCATGCATGTACTTAGTCTTAAGATGCTTCAAACATTACTTCCATGTTTACATATTTAAAATAATGTTTTAAGTTACTTTTTCATAAACCTTCGTGTGTTGGCTCTTCTTCTATTATTATTACTGTGCAGGTGATAACGCCAACCTCACTGCACAGCTGTAAGACTCGATTGGGCCAATAATGGTTAAACCAGACTTGGCCTGCCGTCGTAAAAACCTAACTCGGCCAACAATGCCAATGGCTGTCATTTGTTCAACTTGCATTGGATTACCAATGCAAAAATCAAATAGGCCAATAATAGCTGTCAATTTATGAAGCAGCATCGGCTTGCTATTGAAATAAATAAAAAATTGGGCCAATAATAGCTGTCATAAACATAGACACGAACAACTTCAATGGAAGCCGTTGCCCCATTTAAAGTATTCTAGAATGTACAAAACTGGCAAAATTTTATTTCTGGCCAAGAGCCTTCCAGGGTATGTATTCAATAATAGAATATGTACATCCCCCTCCCTATGCAGGGGTGAGATTTAGCAGTCGCCCGGTAGCCCGGTCGCCAATGCCAATGCCATGGCACCCAAAAATGGCTTCGGGCAACTTCAATTTTTTACTACAGTGGACCGCCTGGTGACTCGAAATATTTACAGAGTTGCAATATTTTAGATGCAGCAAAAATAAACATATCAGAAGTGTTGTCCTAGCTATATCGCATTTATGTTAACCATAAATCGTGTGTTTGTGACAAGTTTTACATTGCAAGAAATGTTGCCAAACCGTCGCCGAAGTGATATCAATAGGGAGCATTCATTGTATTTTTAATAAACCACATTGAGATGCTCGACATATAACTGAAATAATAACCGGTCATGCTAATAGTCTTGGCGCCGTGTTGTGTGCCGAGCGCTTCTGGTGAATTAATCGGGAACCTGGTTTGTTTCTCTAAGCTGGCATGGTCACATATATATATATATATATATATATATATATATATATATATATATATATATATATATATATATATATATATATATATATATATATATATATATATATATATATATATATATATATATATATATATATATATATATATATATATATATATATATATATATATCCATCTTGGTGGGCATGACACTGTTTTAGTAATATTTGGAGGTAAAATCAGGTCCAGTGAAAAATCAGCAGATCCTGTAAACTGTTCAGTTCACAGGACCTGATGTGTGGTGATGCAAGGAGACTTTTCGCATAGACTATTGGTGTACCATGTTATGAAAAGAAAACGATCTGTCACATTCAATATTATGTATTACATTGTACTGATCCTGCCTTAAAAATAAATGTTTCAAAACTGTTTGATTTTGATGTTTTTATTTGTTGTTGATTCTGTCTTCAAAGTATTTACTCTCTACCATAAAAGTATTGATTCGAAAGTGGGCTACCCAAGAAGCTGGTGGGCTACTTCACTTTGCAAGGTTAGCAGCCCGACTGGCTACCTTCTATGACTTGCTAAATCTCACCCCTGCTATGGAATATATATATATATATATATATATGTTAATGTATTTGCATTTATTATGTATCTGTTTTACTATCATTTCATTTCAGGATGTCTGTCTTTATAATGTGTGTATATTTTACTTAAAACTTAATTAATTAAAAATATATAAAAAATAATTAATTAATTAATAATATATCAAAAATAATTAATTAATAGATGAAATATTTTGATGTTATCATAGTGTTTAAAGTATCAAATGATGGCTGAGGAGCATGGCAATGACATATATATATATATATATATATATATATATATATATATATATATATATATATATATATATATATACATATATATATATATATATATATAATATATATATATATATATATATATATATATATATATATATATAATCATATATATATATATATATATATATATATATATATATATATATATATATGTATGTATATATATATATATGTATATATAACCAAAATTAATTAACTAACAGAAAAATATATATATATATGTGTGCGCTGTGATGTTTGAACCAGCTATATTTGTTCGCCATCAAGGCGAAACATAACGTCTGGTTACTGTGATTTCAGTATACATCAGTATCAACATAATTAAATCATATTCTTAAACCAGCAAATATCAGCGGTAACGTAGTTTGTTGTGCCTTTGATCCAATAAAGGAAACAGCCTGTGACCCCACCTAACAATGAGCCATTCAAATTGATTGTAAACACGCCCTGCCACATGTTTGTCAGATGGCTGACGTAACCTGATATCATAGATGACAAGATGTTACAGATACATATTCAAGGGACATTGCAGCGAAAAATTAAAGGGACAATGTCAAAATTGTCAGCAAAACGCCAGTGAAAAACGTCACAATAGCACGATACGCGTAGCTACTGGCATTTCTGTTATCACAAACAACCAAGAAAAGATGCTTAATTTATTATTAATTTTTTTTAGAAAAAACTACAACACTTACAACACTGTAATTTGGCATATGAACGTGTCTTACATATAGGCAACTATGCTATATGAAATTACGATTGGTAAAGGATTGTGTCAAAAATACACTGCCACTTTAAGCTGTCATTCAACTTTTGCTTTTACTGTGGTGTAGCTGACGTAATTTGTTTATATCATTTATTTATTTGGGGATTTTCTCAAAAGGATATAATTTAGCATTTTATGGCTATTTTTTCACATTTACAAAAAAAATGTAATCTTGTAACATAACCAACTCAATGAATAACTCCAAATGTTATTCATCTGGAATATTATGTACTATTTCAACTACAATATGTGAAGAAATTGTTAATTTATCTTTAACTTCTACTGAAACTAATCAATTCAAGATAAGCATATAATAGCCGCCTTAGCTACCTTAATTAAGATTATTGGGAAGAAATGCAGAAGACTTGGCTAAGGACAAGAAAGCTGCATTACGATGATCAAATTATAACTTGCATGGGCTCTGCATTTAGCAGTCGTACAGCCCAGTACCAGAGTCAAACAATGTTAATGGACTAACATTCTTCCTACACTTTTATTCTTTAATGTTTGTAACTTATGATAATGCAACTGCAGGGTTCAATCTAGGGTGCGCCTTTGCGCCATTGAAGCAATATTTAAAAAAACTGGTGCAACCAAATCGCATAAGTGCATTTGGCATTTAACGCACACAAAAATTGTTCATGCCCCCTAACAAAATGTAATTCTATATTAATTGGCGTGAATATCCCTCCACTTGTTCGACTGTTTTGGAGCTATCCTGTAGTTTTGTGCAGAATATCCAATACCCCACAACAAACGAAACATCATTATACCAGCCAATGTATCTCGGACACTATTAGCTGATTCCACTAGTCCGCTAGGTGCGAAATGATCCACTAGGTGGAGTCACCAGAAAGTATTCAAGTCGAAAATGTGCCGGTTGAAAATTCTTAGTTTTCCGAAAGTTTTAATCAAAATTAGTCCAGGAGCCTGATCTTATGTATTAAATGTATGGCAATGTATTAAATAATCTGTCCGATGACTGTGTACACGTGTGGAGATGAATGATCTGTAGCAGGACATTATTCTAAGAAAATACGGGTTTGATGTTGCTGCAAAATGTAAACAACAGTATTCTCAATTTTACATTTAATTTCAGATGACATTTCACAACTGACTTACTCACAATGGTGAAAAACAACGATGTTGAATTTAATTTTAATAATTGTTGTTATTATTCAAGTGCTGTGTTAGGACTTTTAAAGGGTAATTTATTAAATAATCCATCCAAAGATTGTGTACACATGTGGAGATGAGTCAGAGTGAACTGTAGGGCAGTTCCACGTTCAGGTAAACCAACACATCATTTTTAGAAACTGATTCAAATAGGGCAAGTGTGATTACACTGTGGTATCAATTGAAAGGTAATATGCCATAGACCCATAGTTTCAGATATCACATTAATCCATGTTCAACAAATGTTATTTAATCATTTAAAATGCAACTAATGACACAACAATATTGGGTGAAAATTTCCATTAAAACATTTTTCGCTATATCTACTTTAAATATGTCAGTTTGTTCATTTGTATGGAGTTTAATTCAAGCATTTGACAACAGTATTTACATAATTTTCTTACTACAGATGGAATAGGTAGTAAAATCAGCTATATTGTGTTGTAATTAATTGATCAGATAAAAACACAAAATATGTATACACTGTATTTGAAATATTTTTTTCAACAAGAAGCCATTTGAATAGGGAATCTATATTTGGTGCATTACACAGGCGTTGTACCTGTCTTTAATATAAAAATTTTAATAAATTGGAATTTTAGCTCCATGGCCACACAGCATTTTTGGCTGTTAAATATAGGCCACTTGTCACTATGTACCAACTTTGGAGATCAGTATCTCATAAACTAAACTAGATAAAAGCTTCACAATTCTCACACACCTAGATATGTTGAGTGTGCTAATAACAGTAACTAATGTATCCAATTAAGATTCATTTGTGTTCTAACTTGTTTTATTGTTGAAATCTGAGTCTAAAATCACTCACTGGCTTAATTTCGCACATAAAAACACATGATTCCAATGTCAAATTGTGGGAGAACTAATATACTGTGGATCTATAGCATGTATGTTACTATCTACATATAATGGAGAATAAGCATGCCAAATATCAGCGCTCTAGCACAAATAGTTTTTTGAGGCCAGTTTTTTATTTTTAGGTTTACGGATTTTTACAGTCTAACATCGGAAGAGGGGAAGAAAATCAAAATAAAAAATGTTTTATTGTCATGTCAAACACAGGACGGGTGAAAAAGAGACAAGAGAGATGAAGGGGGAAAGGGTTAATCAAGGTCAGTTTTTTAAAGTTTTTGTATGGATTATTACAATAGTGTTTAAGGTAGCTGGGGCGGATAATACATGCTTGTCTTGAATTTATTAGTTTCAGTAGAAGTTTTTAAGATAATTTAAAAATTTCTTCACATATTGTAGACAGCATAGTACTTAATATTCCAGATAAATAACATTTGCAGTTCTTCATTGATTTGGTTATGTTACAAGATTTGTTTTACATTTTTGTAAATGTAAAAAAATAGCCCCAAAATGCGAAATTATTTCGTTTTGAGAAAATCCCCAAAGAAATGAATGACACACATATAAGCATGACAGTGTCACTGATAACTTTAACATATATTTTGGTTAACATAAACGAATTACGTCTGCTACACCACCCTGAATGAATTAAGCAAGTTGAATGGCAGCTTAAAGTGGCAGTGTATTTTATGTGCCATACCCATCAATATTTACCAATTTCTGCATAAATTACTACGCACACGTGCCTTGTGGCGAAAAAATTGCCAAAATCCTTCCGCCTATTAAAATCATCTAAAAATCCACGGTTACACTGCTAACATGTTCTACCAGCAAACTTGCCGATGTGTCTGCTCAAATGCAGTTAAGTCAGATGATGATTTTTTTTAATTACACATATCTAAAATTACTGTGCCCTACATTCGTCTGTAACACACCAGGAAGTCTAATTGAGGCATGATCCCTATTAGGGAAGCTTTTTTTTGTAAAAGTGTCCAATTATATGTCATGTTGCGGCACAATGTATATGTAAACCCATTATGGAACACTCCTGCTGGTCACGTCATTATTATTTGTTTCACAGCCAAATCAAAACAATGGCCTGCCCATAATAATAGCTGAAAACCAGTCACATAATTTAATTATAGGTCAATTTTGACACTTGATAAATCATAGACCATGTACACTAGATTTCTAGAGCATCCCGAACCAATGAAACCTACTTACTGTCTCTTTAAATATACCAACTACTTTTTTTCCAATTAATATTTATATAATTACTTTATTTTTAACCAAATATGGTGCAACTTTGTCCAAAAAGTGACAATTTATCACATTTAACAGGACTTTGAATGAATTCCAATGTGTCAGACTCGTTCAATTTTATTGTTTATGTAACTGCTTTCTGCTTCTACTTGATAGGGTACATGGCATACTGCTTGATTTGGATACGCCACCATAAAGGGGTATCACATGACTAGATACCCGTTGCAGCCAGATTTGAAAATGCTGATCTACACAATGCTTCCACTGTGGCTGTGACACAACCAACATACAACTATTCTGTCCAAATTTGTTACACAATATTACCAATGCACTGGGCCACATAAAAAATATCACCAATGACTATTCTGTTGCAAAATAGCTACCTGCTCGATCACAAACTGGTGCCATAACCCCTAATTTTGAGCAAATTTCCATTTTGTCATCCGGTTTGTACCATGCTATTCGTGATCGTTACTGCTGTCTGCCTTTTCCAAGCAAACTATTCACTTTTCCTATCAACATGTGGCTTTGGGAATGGTTATATCTTCTGTAAACCACTTCGTAGTTAGGGTTAGCTAGGGAAGGGGTTAGCTGGAGATGGGGTTAGCTAGGGATGGGGTTAGCTAGAGATGGGGTTAGCTACGGTTAGGCATGCATACCTTCAACTCCATGTGTCCGTACACTTACAAAGAACTACACGCAACATGACATGGGCATTGAGACGTGGTGAATAGACATTTATGAAAATTAACGTTGATTTCCCATGCAAAAAATTTGCTTATTTTATACTTTTAGCTTACCATAAATTCTTTCGGACAATTTTACAAACAAACACAAAATGGTATTTATTGACAACTAAATATCTTATTATCCATAAAATAGCTTAACATGTCAGCTGATGCATATCAAACGTTATAGCACAACATTAAAATGTACATTTATTTGATTTTTTTTCATATATAGTAGATCAGTTATAGGATACCTCCTAAAGGAGATGGTGACAAAGTATAAACAATAGCGGATCTTAACAAGTAATGCTCTTGTTGACTATATGGAATTAATAAAATTTATATAATAATATAATATTAACTAGCCTGACATAGACAATGTTCTAAGTCAAACGCATGCAACATGAGACAAGTTAACAGCCGTTTTCATTTATTCGTGTGATTCTATACACTGTCACTAAATGACTGTAGCCACATCTGAGTCGGCAATTCATAGCTCCATATTTAACAATTCTTCCTTTTGTGCAGCTTGTCCACACTACACACTCATTGTTTGGCGACATACACACGTTTTTATCATTATATTTTTGATAAAAAACACTCCTCCATGACTGTTAGATGGCTACCGCATTTCCGTTGCCAGGGTGCCTATTTGGGTTCAGCCTACTGTTACATTTCCCATTGGTGACCATGTTAACGTTTAGCACAATTATAAGAAAACAGGACCATCAAAAATTCTGAAACTTCTTTCCTGTCGTTGTCATCATCTCATTGGCATGCTGGTTGAGTTTTGTCAAAATCACACATTTCTAACTCTTTTAAAATGGCTGAACGTGCCATACCCGTCAATATTTACCAATTTCTGCATAAATTACTACGCACACGTGCCTTGTGGCGAAAAAATTGCCAAAAATCCTTCCGCCTATTTAAATCATCTAAAAATACACGGTTACACTGCTAACATGTTCTACCAGCAAACTTGCCGATGTACCTGGCTCAAATGCAGTTATGTCAGATGATGATTTTTTTTAAATTACACATATCTAAAATTACTGTGCCCTACATTCGTCTGTAACTCACCAGGAAGTCTAACTGAGGCATGATCCCTTCACCAATCGTAATTCGATATCGCATTATGTTGCTTACATGTAAGAGGTGTTCATACACCAAATTGCAACATCATTATTATTGTAGTTTCTCTAAAATAAGAAATTAAGCGTCATTTCCTTGTTATTAATGAAAACGCAATCTTAAATGTTTGTTTTTGTGTCGAAATTTACAGGTTTTTACTAGCGTTTTACATATTGTTGACAAAACATGGCCATTTGTAATATTGAAACATCCCCTTAATTTGCTGCCGCAATACGGCGGGGTCACCAGGTCAAATATACGTTGCTATTTCCATTAGCATCAAAGGCACAATAAACTACGTTAGCGCTGATATTTGCTGGTGTAAGGATACGATTTAGTTAGATAGATATAATACTGATGTGTACTGGAACCACAGTAACCAGACGATATGTTCCGCTTTCACGGCGAACGAATACATGGGGCACACCACAGTAGAGAATTGCATTGGTGGCCATGTTAACGTTTTGTTTGATTATAAGAAAACCTGACTATCTATCAAAAATTCTTTAACTTTTTCACAGCAACTGCCATCATCTCATTGACATACTGACCAAATTTTATCAAAATCACACACTTCCAGCTCTTTTAAAACGCCCCGATGTGTGATGCCCATAATTTTTTTTATTCATGCACCCACATGGCACATAGCAGAAAAATTCCCATAAATCCCTCCGCTGTTAAACTCTCAAACAAATGCACCATTTCACAGCCAATAGCTTATACAAATATACCTGTAGATATGCCTGCTCAATTGTACGTATGTCACACCATATGAATTTTTTAAATTCACATATCGCAATTTAATACGCCCTACATTCGTGTAAAACAATAAACAGGAAGGTCAACTGTGGTCTTACCCCAAATAGAGAAGCTTTTTTTTTGAGAAAGTGCCAATTTTTTTTACCAAGTTGCGGCATGATGTATCCGAAGACATATTATGGAAACTCCAGTTTGTCACGTCATTATTATTTGTTTGACGGCCAAATCTAAACAATGCCTTGCCCATAATATTAGCTGAAATCCAGTCACATAATTTAATCATAGATCGATTTTGACACTTGATAAACCATAGATCATGTACACTAGATTCCTAGAGCATTACGACCCAATGAAGCCTGCTTATTGTCTCTTTCAATATACCAATGAGTTTATTTTCAAATTAATATTTATATAATTGCTTGATTTTTAACCAAACATTGCGTAATTGTTTTAGAAAATTGACAATTTGTCACATTAAATAGGATTTCGGGTAAATTCCAATGTGTCAGGCTTGTCAAATTTTATTGTTTATATAACTGCTTCTATGCTTCTAGTTGATGAGATACAAGGCAAACGGCCTGATTTGGATACGCCACCATAAAGGGGTAACACATGACCAGATACCCGTTGCAGCCAGATTTGAAAATGCTGATCTACACAATGCTTCCAGTGTGGCTGTGACAAAACCAATATGCAATTATTCTTTCCAAATTTGTTACACGATGTTACCAATGCACTGGGCCACATAACATATATCACCAATGAATGTTCTAGTACAAAATGGCTACCTGCACCTTCCCATAGTATTGTCATACCCCCTAATTTTGACCAAATTTACATTTTGGCATCTGATATGTACCATGCTATTTGTGATTGCTACTGTTGCATGCCTTTTCCAAGCAAACTGTTCACCAATCCTATCAATCTGTGCCTATGGGAATGGCTATATGTCTTCTGTAAACTATTTCTGGGTTAGAGTTAGGGTTAGCTATGGATGGGGTTAGCTGGGTATGGGGTTAACTAGATATGGGGTTAACAAAGGTTAGGGTTGGATACCTTCATTTCCTTTTGTCCAAGCACTTACAAAGTATGCACACAACATGAAATTGGTATTGTTATGCGTTGATTATACATTTTGGAAAGGCAATAGTTATTGTTTATACCAAGAATTGCTTATTGTATGCTTTTCATTTACCAAAACCTTTTTCATGCAGTTTTAACATATGAACAATAAAATAATTGTGTTTATTAACAATTAAATATCATATTAAACATCAATTTGGGCAAAATATCAGCTCGTGCACACCAAACGTTATAGTACAAAACTAAAATGCACATTTATTTGAATTTTTTTTGTATTTAGTAGATAGATTATAGGACACTTCCTAAAGGAGACGGGTAAACAGTTTAAATAGTAGCAGCGGTTAACCAGTAATGATTTTGTTGACTAGATGGAATCAATAAAATATATAATATTTTATTATCCAGTCTGACACCGACAATATTCTAAGTTAAACACATACAACATGAGGCCAGTTAGCAACGGTTTTTATTTATTAATTTATTTTCAAAAATATTAGCTCTAATTATATAACGACGGAATCGAACAACGAAATTATCCAGCTTTCCATTTATATAAGCTGAAAGATTGTTCAAACTAGTAATATTTAGCACTTTATTGAGGCCCTGATTAGCGTCGCGGTTGAGAAGTCTGAAACAAAGCCATGTTTACGCGCTTTTGATCGACTGTCTTCGCTCGCTTACAAGTGGGAAACCCCACATGGCTGGAAAGCTTATGACGTCAACTACACGTGTGATTGGGAATCTCTTACTCTAGACCAATAGAACAGCTCCTATTATACATACTTTATCCAGCAACAAAGTGCTGTTGTTGCTATGAAAGTTGCGAAACGCTCGCTTATTTGGTCGAATACGTAAGCGCGCATGCGCAGTCGGCTTGTTTACACATTCCTTTCGTCTTTGTTCGCCAGTTTCGCCTGCTGTTTTCGTCTTCGATTCGTTAATGAATTGCACTATGGCATCGAAAGAAGCTTATTTAGCTACCGAGTTAGATCGTGCGAGGGGATGCAATCTCGAGGACAGCAATTTAGCTGCAGTGATTGAAGATTACTTCGAAGGCCGCGTCGAGCCCGTGGAAGTCGCCTCGGCAGGGGCAGGGGAAGACTACATTGAGCCTGCACTGCCACTGGTTGGCTCAGGCCTCAGCGCCAGCGGGAGCGGACTTTCCAAATTGGGGAAACTGACATTGTGTAATGTTACTATATATGTAATGTGTAAATAATTTTTTTTTTTTAAATATTTCAGGGATTTACTTTAGGGGTTCGGCACCCAGTGCTCGCGGTAGTCTCCGGGAATACCAAACCTGGTAGTAAATGAGGTGGCATTCAATAAATAATAGTTTTTTCCACTTTATACTTCTGCATCTAATTTATACACACCTACTGGAGGAACATACAAAATCTCATTCCATTTGGAGCATTATAAGTGCATGGTTGCTATGCGAGAAGCAATTTTTCAATGCAGATTTTTAAGGCTGGTTTTCTCAAAACTATTATTCCAAGAACGTCTCAAGTCTCAAGTAGTTATACTCCATACAGCCCAATCTTGAGCTAACGCAGGAGTTTGGACCAACGGCTTTTAGTGTCTCTTCCGAAAGACACGGGCAAAGTGGGGTGAACGAAATTGCCCAAGCTTCGAAACGGCGGAGGTGGAATCAAACCACCGTCCTCTCAATCGACAGGCGGGTGCTCTAACCATTAGACCACCGCTCCCCAACACTACACTACAATTGTAATATCTTGGCCCATGAGTAAGGTACACTCTTCATGTTGGTGTCATTTTAAAGCTGTGTATCTCCTATTTGAACCTGTAATAAAATGGTTTTGTAAAATTGTCGAGAAGAGCCTGCTTTTGGCGTGTGGCATCACATATATCACCAATGAATGTTCTAGTACAAAATGGCTACCTGCACCTTCCCATAGTAGTGTCATACCCCCTAATTTTGACCAAATTTACATTTTGGCATATGATATGTACCATGCTATTTGTGATTGCTACTGTTCTATGCCTTTTCCAAGCAAATTGTTCACCAATCCTATCAATCTGTGCCTATGGGAATGGCTGTCTTCTGTAAACCACTTCTGGGTTAGAGTTAAAAAAACTAAAATGCACATTTATTTCAATTTTTTTTGTGTTTAGTAGATAGATTATAAGACACTTCCTAAAGGAGATGGTTAAACAGTTTAAATAGTAGCGGCAGTTAACCAGTAATGATTTTGTTGTCTAGATGGAATCAATAAAATATATATAATAATATATTATTATCCAGTCTGACACCGACAATATTCTAAGTCAAACACACACAACATTAGGCAAGTTAACAACTGATTTTATTTATTAAAAAAATATGAGCCCTAATTATATTATCGGAATTGCAAATTAAAAAATTATAAGAAATTTGTTATAATAAACTAATCATTTCATCCAAATTACCTGTAATATCCACAATTAAGCTAACAACAATGACCAAAACATAAGCATATCACCATTTTATAACCGTGTTTGTGACCACGACTTCCGTCTATTTGGGGCCAGACCACAGCAGAGAATTGCATTGGTGGCCATGTTAACGTTTTGTCTGATTATAAGAAAACGTGACCATCAAAAATTCTGAAACTTTCGCAGCAGCTGCCATCATCTCATTGACATACTGACCAAATTTTATCAAAATCACATACCTCCAGCTCTTTTAAAACGCCCTGACGTGCGATGCCTATAAATTTTGACAAAAATAGCCATATATTCATGCGCCCACGTGGCCCATAGCAGAAAAATTCCCATAAATCCCTCTGCCTGTTAAACTCTTAAATAAATGCACGATTTCACAGCCAATAGCTTCTACAAATATACCTGTGAATATGCCTGCTCAATTACACTGATGTCATATCATATGAATTGTTTAAATTCACATATCGCAATTTAATACGCCCTACATTCGTGTGAAACAATATACAGGAAGGTCAACTGTGGTCTTACCCCTATAGCTGGTTCGAACATCATAGCAACATGTCAGCAATACGTTACAGCTTGACCACAGCCCGGGCCTACGGCTATGCCTGGAAATAATCCGTCTATATTTCGTTTTGAAACTTTCATGACTATGAAAATCTTTTCTCTTACAGAACATTATTCACACAAATTTTGCATGAGACTGATCATTTGTACTGTGTATTAACAGTCGGAGAACAAGTTTTATAATATAATTATGTCATAAGTTTGATAACAGTTGTATTTATTATAGATCTATCTACATATTTAAAATATCCTGCCAGTGTCAGTTCTGGGATTTTAAGCCACGCTGGCCCCTAAATTTACTATCGGGCCCCAAAAATTTCCAACTATGAGATCCCGGCTGGCTCCTAGAATTTGGTAGAATTTTGCATTGTAAATCTCAATGGCACAAACATGCATTTTCATATTGTAAGAGGCACTACTGCTACCGACCCATCCTACTTCATTTCAACACCCTAGCAAACACGAACGAACATCTGGAAGTTCCATCCGTCGTTATTCAAATACACGTTGTACAAGACCACGCGATTAGTCAACAAACACCATTTTAATATCGACCCATTTTGGCGGAACGTTAATCTTAGTCATCCCTGTATTCACCAGGGGGATGTTCGTGGGATAAGACCACAGTTGACCTTCCTGTTTATTGTTAATATTATGTGACATGAGTGCCTTTGAGCAGGAATATTCACAGGTTTGTCTGTAGAAGCTATTGGCTGTGAAACAGTGCATTTTTTTAGAGTTTAAGTGGCGGAGGGATTTATGCAAATGTTTCTGCTATGGGCGCATGAATACATGGCTATTTTTGTAAATACTGACGGGCATCACACGTGGGGGCGTTTTAAAATAATAATAATAGACTTCTATGGCGCCTATATCCTCAGGAAACTGAGCTAAGAGGCGCGACAAAACATAATCAGTAAGCATAATCGTAAACAGGGACGCGCAAAAGTCAGTATCAGAACGAGGGACAACCGAACATTTATGGTGGGAATGCAAGTTGGAATAGATGTCTTGAGTTTTTTTTTGGAAAATAGCAATAGTTTCTGATGTGTTCAAAGTGATAGGGAGTTCATTCCAGACCCTAGGCGCAGCGACAGAGAAAGCACGTTTACCCAAGTTAAGTTTTGTTTTAGGTACAATAAGTTGTTGTGAAGTTGATGATCTTAGCTGCCTAGGGATATTTGAAAGATGCAGGAGACTAGCCAAGTAGGATGGTTGTTGTGTAGATAGAGCACGATATGCAAGAGTGGACAGCTTAAAATTAATTCGGTAAGAAACTGGAAGCCAGTGTAACTGTTTAAGTAGTGGTAGTGACGGTGAAAACCGAGGTGCCCTGAGAACCACACGTGCCAGACAATTTTGTACTCGTTGGAGTTTAGCCAAGTCTCTTAGCAATGTTATTTAGTAGTGAATTGCAATAGTCAAGGCGGCTGCTAATTAGTGCCGTTGATATTGTTTTAGCAGTAGATATAGATATGTGACGCCGAATTCGACGAAGATCACGAATATGATAGAAACAGGATTTACATACTTGAGAGATATGCTGGCGAAAGTTGAAGTCACTGTCAAAGATAACACCTAGATTGCGAACAGTATCTGATGGGAATGTATCACTGCCAAGCAGTTTAACTGGGAAATGGTTGATGACTTTATTTCGTTATTGTTTAGTGCCAATAATAATAAAGTCTGTTTTGTCTGGATTAAGCTTTAGCTTACTTGATTCCATCCACGACAAGATATCAGTAAGACAATCACTTAAAGTCGAAAGAGATTCTTGTACATTTGATTGTGAAAGTGATATGTAAACCTGTGTGTCATCAGCATAAAGGTGATGACTGAGATTACGATTAGCAATAACTTGGCTGAGCGATGTAGTATATAAGCTGAACAGAACAGGGCCAAGGACGGATCCTTGTGGCACTCCAAATGGTAGATGTTGTGGGCTAGATAATGTGCCAGATATGTTAATACTTTGATATCTGTCTGATAAAAATTATTTGAACCACCGAAGAGCTGGGCCAGAAAAAGAGCTGGAGGTATGTGATTTTGATAAAAGCTGGTGAGCATGTCAGTGAGATGATGGCAGTTGCTGTGAAAAAGTTTCAGAACTTTTTATGGTCAGGTTTTCTTATAATCAGACAAAACGTTAACATGGCCACCAATGCAATTCTCTACTGTGGTCTGCCCCCTCGTGCGCTACTGATTGACAAATTACGAACTAGCCTGGCTGGACTTGGAAATTGCGGGAAAGTGCCTGTCTTTTATTTTTACGATCATAATGTCTAATATTTACAAGTATATGACTGGTGGGGAAAAAAATTTTAAAGGCAGACAGCAGAAGAAGACAACAAAACACTATCAAAACATTTAAAAGGTAAAGTCTACGATGCTGAGAAAAGAGCTTTTTCCTTGATTTGTGGCTGGATGGCCGAACGTGGCTGATTCATAACGCTATAAACACAACAACCACCGCCACCACCACAACTACGTTCTGTGCTGCAGCATATGCGTAAAATATCCTAAATTAGCAGATCAGTCAGGATGGTTGAAAGTGGATGTGACAACATCAAAATTATTGCGGTCAAACGGCATGAAAGCAGCAACAGCCACATCAAATGTTGGGAGAAACACTTAGCTGACGTAGCGAAGGTAAGTACGACTTGATCATATATAACTAAGTGCATTTGCAGCCATGCCATATTTACGGATTACCCGTATTCTAAATGGGTGCTATGGATTTTTGGAAACATACTAGTGAATTAAGTTTTTTAATACAGAATTTTTCAAAACATTTACTAAAAAACACTATGCAGATATAACTGGCGACACCTAGCAGATAACACCTGATGCATATTTTGTTATATTTATTTATATTAATTATAAGGTTTCAACCCCATATAGCATGTCTGCATATAGCTTATACTTTAAAAGAAGAATGACAGTTATTAACTGTCTATATCTGCTGCAGATAGACTTTTTAGCAAGCAATCAAAACCTCAATCTAGTTGTGTACGGTCCATTTTCATATGACACCTAGGCTAAAATATATATAATTCAGTTCAGGGAAGCTTTCACTGAAATTATTTCAAAAATGTAATTTTAATAAGCTTGCAACTAAATAAATTGTTGATTTTTTTCTGTATGCCTAGGGACATCAAAAGCAGAACAAGCACTGCAACGCACTGATGCTACAAATACTGTACGTCTGAAGAAGTTGTTTGTTACAGCACATGCTCTTGTGAAGAACAGGCAGCCATACACATAATTTATGTGGATGTGTGATATGCAAGAAATGTCAGGTCTTGATCTTAGCCTTACCTACAGTTCTGCTTTTATGCATATGATAATTATTAATCAGGCTGCCGCAAAGCCACATTCGCCGCACATGCGTTGTGCACAAATTAAACAATTTTGTTTAACAAAAGTTACATTATGGCTTTTTCATGCAACTATTTCTTGGCCTCCACTTGTGGTTAAGGGCCCCT
>BSQZ01000042.1:5856223-5878723 GCA_033239005.1 Lamellibrachia satsuma | reverse complement strand
GATTCTGTGGACATTCCATCAAATCCAGAACTTAACAAATTGCTGAAGAAGTATCAATGCGTGGTGTTCCGTGGAGGGCTGGGCAATCTCAAGGACCTCAAGGCCAAATTGATCGTCCCTGACGAGAGTACACCCAAATTCTTAAAGACAAGAAATGTACCGTTTGCCTTTGGACCGAAAGTTGATGCGGAACTGGATAGACTCGAACAGTCTAGAGTACTTTCCAAAGTGGAGTATAGCGAATGGGAAGCTCCCTTTGTGCCAGTTGTTAGAACTGATGGTAATGTTCGCATCTGCGGTGACTTCAAGGTGACAGTAAATCCTGTACTTCAAGACGTCACGTACCCTTTCCCAAGATAAAGAATATCTTCACAAGGTTTGATGGCGGACAGCATTTCACCAAGACTGACCCGACCCAGACATATCTGCAAATGAAGGTCGAGGAAGAATCGAAAAAATATCTGACGTTGAACACACATAGAGGAAATTATCGGTACAATAGGTTACTGTTTGGCATCAAAATTGCACGTGCTATCTCGCAACGTACAATTGACCATATACTCCAAGGCATGATGTTCTACTTGACGATATAATCGTCGCTGGCAAGACAACAGCTGAACATTTGTCAAGGCTGGAAATGGTCCTGAAGAGGCTGCAGGAAAAGAATCTCCGTGTGAATGCTAGGAAATGTGCATTTTTCCAGGACTGAATCAATTACTGTGGGCATGTGATCGACAGAGATGGACTTCACAAGATGCCAGAAAAGACAAACGCCATTGTCAAAGCTCCTGCACCATACAGTGGGTTACAGTGGCTTTCATATTTTGGCCTTCTGGAAGTCCAAGGAACTCGAGACTTCTGACCTTGTGTTGACACATTGTGACCCCAGTTTGCAATTGAGAGTAACATGCGATGCATCGCCATATGGACTTAGACTTGGTCAACTCAGAGAAACCAATTGCCTTTGCTTAAGGCAGCCTGACGAAAACTGGAAGGAACTATTCTGAAATAGATAAAGAGGCACCGTTGAAACGCAACATGTGCGTTTTTATGAATAATATACTGATGACTTGATGTGTTTGCAACTGGTGATTCAATTCTTGAATAGATTAATCGAAATAAATATAACTGGTAAGAATAGCAAACTGCAAATAAACATAGCAAACTGCAATTAAACATAGCAAACTGCAATTAAACATAGCAAACTGCAATTAAAATTCCAATCTCAATTGGGAGTTAATTTTAATGTTGACATGTGCAAACACCCAAGCAATCCAGTACTGCCATTTGATATTATGTTGCATGAAAGCTGGTCAGAAACACGAATCAAAATATACCGGTCAGCGGTCTAACTTTTCGGCTTATCATTAGGATTGTCTGTTCCAATTGTATAATCTCCCCGTCGCAATAATAGACGTAGCTGATCTACATGTACATGCCTTATGTATAATTCATCATATGATTATATATGTCGTATTATGTTTGCATATTAGACATGTATGTGATACCAAAAATACAGTAATTGACTGTAGTTTGCCTACGTAAAAAACTAATAAACTGTAAGTCTTGTGTTTACGATATGTGAACATATTCGATTTTGATAAACAAACCGTCACACATGACGTATGTGGGAAGGCGGTTTACCTTTTCTAAACAACAAAACTAGGTAATTGATAACACCGAGGAGGCTGTTTAGCCTAAAGTACACGTCCAGGATAAGGAACGTTTCCGGAAGGTTCTTTTGTCTACATACTAGAGGCTTTCGAAAATTATATATAGCCACTTCCATTATTAATATGACATATGCTTTGATCGATGAATTAGGTGCTCATAAACGTTTACGAAGTATTCATAGTCGAACATACTCGTAAATTTACCAAGGAAATATACCTATATGTAAATGTGCTAGACATTCTTTGAATGTAGGAGTCACTGTGGCGACCTAGATAGACCGTATTTTATGTAACGTAGAGTGCGGCGAAGAGACGAACGTCGTCACTGAGGTGTGGCGTTATGGGCTGGGCAAGGCTAGCAGTAAGCCAGACTGAAGCCCGCCACACACATATAAACCAATTATTCAGTTGCCAACATGTTAATACGTGGCGATAGACAGCATGAACACGTGTGCGTCAGAATATAGTTACTTCTGGCATTGAATGTATTATGGTGAAGTGTTAGCTTGTGTCAGACTTAACTATTTCGGTTGTAGTTCTATTCCGGTTGTAATTGTGTGAAACAGTTGTCAAGGACCGAGCAAATGATTCAACTGGGCGGTGAGCATGAGCGAGTCGGTCGTGCAACACACGCGCAATGCGGGACGACGTGCAGGACATTCATGACGACGCGCGGGACAACCGGGACGACGTGTGGGACATCCGTGACGTCGTGCGGGACAACCGATACGACGTGCGGGACAACCGGGACGACGTGCGGGAAAACCGGGTGGACGTGCGGGACAACCGGGTGGACGTGCGGGACAACCAGGTGGGAGGTCCACTCTCCAAACTTGTCTGACAGTTCCTCACCTTTCCTATTGTCATATGCCAACGAAGGGTCAATGTCCATTTAAGGTGTAAAAAACATCCAAAAATAAGCTTTCCCCATCATATCTTGTATTTCAGAAAACTATTATTTTTAATTCGGTAATGATAATTCACCATTTGAAGTGTCCTATATTAAAGTACAGTTTCAAATGTGTATCACAAACTGAAATATTGGCCCATACAATAGTTGCTCCAAACCAAACTTATTTTGTTTGTTAAGGAACCCATTTTATAATTGTTACGCCCGATACCAAGCTCCCTCACCAATATTTCAATACTACAAATGAATGATTTTCTAAAATTAACTTTGTTTAGAAAGCAGAATATAATCAACTTGATGATGAATGTATTATTTCATAGCAATTATTTGATAGTGCCTTTACTTTTGATCTTCGTTCTATCCAATAAGATACATTCTGACCACTTCGCTCAGAGGCACCAATGAAATGTGGCACAACTAAAGACCACTTCGCTCAGAGGCATCAATGAAATGATGTTAAAAAGCTACTGCAAGAAATACAAGTCAAGATGTCAGGGTAGACGGGACATCAGTTGGATAATGACTACAAACAGGTTACGTTAGTGACGCAGAAGGTACCCGCTGAGGAATTAAAGGATTTTTTTCCAAGGAATATATTTGCCAGACACAAATAACCCATCAAGAACCAGTGCGCCGTGATACAAGAGGTCAATGGCAACCTTAATGAGGACATATGTACTACACAAATGAACTTTGTAGAGAAAATTAATGAAATCCAGTCCGCATGTCACCAAACAATTCCATTACACAACATACACTTGTAGAACACTACACAATGAATGTTCAGGATGAACTCAATTTAACTGGTTGTGTGTATCTTGTGTGTATCTTGGAATGACGTTCTCGTAGCAAAGGGACAAATGGGCGCATGGAAATACCACGGAGTGGAAAATTTTTTAATGTGCACATCATGGCGAAATGACCCTCCTATATGCAAGTTCCTGTGGGCGTAGTCGAGGACGTGGGTGTAGGCGCAAAGGAACTAATTACCTGTAGTCTAAACGTGCAGTAGAAATATATATTGTTCTGTTCTGCACAGTAAACAGCAGTTTTGCATTTATAGAAAACATATATACTTGGTTTTAAAGATGTCCAGAATCAAGCAATGTTTTTTATTGTTAGGCCCGGTTCCAAGGGTTAATGCAGCGAGTTATTTATAAATATTGTTCTAATTCAATTATCAATTTGATTACGCAACAGTGCTGTGCAAGCACGAGCCATTTCATATCACATTCCTGGAATAGGGTTTAATTTAATGATTTTATAGATGTTCCCTACACTGTTTTGTAGTACAGTATGAATAGGAATGTAATAACTGTCGAATAGTAATATTGTTAAACTTCAGCATTTATTTACATACATTTCTTTACGGTGTTAAAACGAACTTGGTACCATTGGTACCGGGCATAACTGTAGAGGGTTACATTCCAGACATTGCCACTTAGTGATTTTTCTGATTTAAACAAAAAACTTCAGAATTTAAATGTGTAGACTGTGTATTTTATAGCAGTACAGTTCAGCAGAGATTGTGGAGAACATGAACAAATGGCCTCTCGAACGCTAACTGTCAGACAATGTTGGAGAGTGGCCCCGGGGTGGAGCGTTGAGTACGAGTCCATACCAACTTACTACGCGCTGTCGAAGGAGTGACGTACCTTGTCGAAGGAGTGACGTACCTTGTCGAAGGAGTGACGTACCGGGCAGTGTTGTACATTAAATGTGGCTGAACGAATAGTATCGGACTCGACTACATGTCATTATTATTGTTAGTTTAATGTGTTGTTATTATGTTATATTAAAATGTAATTAAATTAAATTAAACTTAGTGTGTTATCAATTACAACTACACAAATCATCTAAGTCATTGATATATACAGTATTTCAAGAACAATAAAAGTCATAATACTGATCCACGATCCTCACACACATAGGGGAGACCGGGGTTAGTTGTAACAATTTTCAGTTAAAGTAATTTGTTGTTAAAAGTATGATAGATGCATTATTTCTGTCAACGTACACATTAAATTCATTATTCGTGTTAATAACATACTAATGATATTCCGTATTGTAGTTAGGTAGATGCGTGAAGTTTCCCAGGCGCGGCCGACTGTAATAACTAGCCCAGTAAGCGGGACAAATTGTTACATTATACGGGCCACGTTGTTACAACAAAGAATAGTGGATCGCAAGGCAAGTGTCACTCGTACATGTAACTGTTATTATATTAATTAGATTACACACACTTTTATTATATCTTATACAATGTGTGTACTGCACAACAATGTACGTGTTCACAGGTTCATATATTAAGCGTTTAATGTTTAGTTACCAAAGACACTCATTCCCCGGATTCTTACATAACAATCAATTGTGAATGGAATATAAATCATTGAATGGAGTTTGAATTAGCATTGACAGTACTGGTTACAAACTTGTACGCTAGATTTCATAAGTGGCATAAAGCGTTCACACATCTTGGTTAAATAAACGTTGTTCTTTTAGTTATTGTCAGCACACAACTCGCTGGCTGAGCCATCGGTACGAGCCGTCCGAGCGTTGTTACAGTTGTAACAACTTGCCCCAAACACAATTTTTGCAGTTGAACGCACGTGGACGATAACAAATCCTGAAACTTCTAGTTGGCTTAACCCCTTTTACTATATAGTAGATATGTTTCAAGTTTCATTCACGAAACCTAGAAAGTGGCTGCCTGATATGATATTATGTGGGCATGCAAAAAACAGGTTTAGGTGGCTAAAAAGTCATTTTTGTTCACACCTCGTTAATATCGTCTTCTTATGTCCAGATTTTTGGACAGTGTGTCTGTTGGTGGACTTCCAACCAACTACTGTCGATGGTATCTCCATATGTGTGTATGTTTTCATAAAACGACTGTAACAACGTGCCCCTGTATACAACTAGTCTCGGCTTTCCCTACATAACTGTTCCCTAAACTAAACTGGATCTAGTTGTATACCAGTTTTATTCATGGCGCCGATCGAATGGTGTGCGGCAGTTCAGTTAACGTTGTGTTAATATACATTATTACGCCTGGAACATAAAGAATATCCTCTTTTAGTGACATACGTTGGTCTGTCTCCAAAATGTCGGCCAAATACATTGAAGAAAATCTTTATTATGCGACGAGGACAATATTCGACACTGAAATCAGTTTAAGTTCAACGGCGAAATAGCATCAGACATGCCGTAGTGCGTGAATGAATCACTTCTCATGACAGCAACGTCACAACAAATAAAGTATAACTTTCTTTTATATCGGCTTTGCTGTCACGCTAGGTGCATAGGCCTATATGTGTGTATCAGCAATTCCGGTAGTGACTGCATGGCTAGTAGCGTTACACGCTTTGTTGTGTCGACTAACGTAGTACGACAGTAGCAACACAGTTGATGCGATGGGCAACAGGACAATGGTGTATAATCATTATCATTTTGGCCTTGGCAGTGACGAGCCGTTATTGTATCGATTACACCGCGTCATGTCGGTTTTCAATCACAGTAGTTAACCTGCCCTTTGATAGCAGGCACAGTCGACAAAGGCTCCACAATGACGATGAAAATCGTTTATCGGCAAATCGTTTATCAAATCCACCTGCTACTGTTTCGAAACTTTCGTTCACCCCACTTTGCATATGTCTTTCGGAAGAGATACCAAAACCAGCTGGTCCCTTCTACCTGTTGTCTATGCCGAGGGGAAGATCCTACACAGTGGGTAACTATGTAACCTGTCGTGGAGTCACAGGGTGGCGGTCTCTATCTCTAAACCACTTATTCTAGATCCCGCGGCAGGAGCTGATTCCCGATATTTTACAGTTATTTGCCTTCAAACACTCATTTATACGGATATGTTGCTGATTTAACTTCGCTCTGACAAAACATGAGCCAATGACTGAACAAGACAAATTCACGTGTGTGTTGTTCAACGGGAAGGAGCTGCCAACCAGGCCAGACGGCTGTGTAATGTTGTGCGTACAACACAAGGAAAACGGTGCAAATCTACGTATAGTTACACGAATGTCAATTGAGTAAATATATTTTGATAGCTATGTCTTGATCTTGATAATGTCTTGAGTTGGTAAGTTTAGACACATCATTTCGCCTTCCGTTTCTGACGGAACATATATATCTTAGCGGTAAAGGTACACACGTACACACTATCATAATAATAATGTACACTATTTATCTTGTGTAAAAATGTTTAACTCACCCAGAATGCTGGAACGAAATGATATTTCTTGCTGACGTTGTCGATCAGAAGGAAGGACACAGACTTGCAACTTGATGAACAAATTGGATTCCACGTAGACAGGACCAACGACTACCGGAATGGGGCTGTCAGGGGCCGGCCCTCTATTTATACCACGCTCACCCGTTGCGCTAGATACGTCAATGTATTCAGCGCAGGTGCCTGCAAAACTGAGCATGTGGCTTTGTACACAGGAACACGTGATTGTTTGAGCGGAGTCCCTTAATATTGCCTTCGGGGTTACGTGGTATTACGTAAATACACACACACACACACACACACACACACACACACACACACACACACACACACACACACACACACACACACACACACACACACACACACACACACACACACACACACAGAGAGAGAGAGAGAGAGAGAGAGAGAGAGAGAGAGAGAGAGAGGGAGAGAGAGAGAGGGAGAGAGGGAGAGAGAGAGAGAGAGAGAGAGAGAGAGAGAGAGAGAGTGAGTGTGTGTGTGTGTGTGTGTGTGTGTGTGTGTGTGTGTGTGTGTGTGTGTGTGTGTGTGTGTGTGTGTGTGTGTGTGTGTGTGTGTGTGTGTGTGTGTGTGTGTGTGTGTGTGTGTGTGTGTGTGTGTGTGTGTGTGTGTGTGTGTGTGTGTGTGTGTGTGTGTGTGTGTGTGTGTGTGTGTGTGTGTGTGTGTGTGTGTGTGTGTGTGTGTGTGTGTGTGTGTGTGTGTGTGTGTGTGTGTGTGTGTGTGTGTGTGTGTGTGTGTGTGTGTGTGTGTGTGTGTGTGTGCAAAGCTGCCACGTGCTCAGTAGTCAAACTCTGTGTTATGTCATTACAATCTTCAGCAACTTATACTGTTTCCAAAATTGCGTTGAAAACAGTATAATCGATTATGAAACATACATATAATATATCTTCCTGCAAGTACTACGTCATATCTTCTTGTGTTTACTCAATTGGGCCCTTGTTGAGAGGTTAGTGAATCAAATACGAGCTAGCTGGCTCAATTGGTAAATGGATTCCATGTTTATTTACGTTCAAGTTATGTTTTTGTTGACTATTAGCCGCCCTATTTTAGTTGTCATGGGGCTTAATACATCGGAAACTAAGTTTTAGGTGTGCACTCTCCGTGCAGTCGTAAGCAAAATTCCGAAGCTATCTCAGTCAAACATCATTGTAAATTACATTTCATTAACTAAGCCAAATGTCCAGTTGAGGCGGACTGCTTGTGTAGGAAACGTAGCATTCTGTATAAGAATAGACTGATGTCAAATGATATTAGCATATATTAATAACGTCTGTGTGCACAGCGTGGCGACAGAAGTATGCGCATTCACGGCATCTTACTATAACCCAGCAAGTGTTTGTGCTACGCCCATGTAATAGAAAGAATACCCATACTCCGGACGGGATAACGTTGTAGTTCGTAATTTACTGTCATGATAAGAATATAAAAAAATCACATCCATCTATGCCTTGATACGTGGTGCTGCCGTGAACATCTTGATGGTTTCTTGGAATGTAACTTTCGAAACTGCGACGTGATGTTGGCAGTTACAGTTAACATCTAGCGACGCCTTGCCCTTGCATTACGTAACTTCGGAGACTCGTAGAAAAAAGACGTATGACGTTGTGAACAACTGTACACAACTGTTCGCGTAGTGTTGCGGACAGTTGTACGTAATAACTGAAAAAAACATAGTTTACTGTGACGAACGACCAATGAAAGTTTGGCGCCCGTAATGTAAAACGTATATGAGGAGTAGCATAACATGCATACAAACGTACATACACTTGTTGGCATATAATAATATGTACATTTAACACATAACATTGCTGACTACTATGCAATTGGGGTCGATTAATCTTTGAGATTAAATTTGACCTACGCAAACATACTGGGTATGTTTTATAAGCAGCTCAGTTCAGTAGATATTTTAATTAATTCCAACCACGATGGATTAGTAGCAACAATAGTAATATCATTAGGACAGTTAACTCTTACTGATATGACAGAACAGTTTGAAGTTTATCTACAAAAACGTTTTTCAAGCGGAATGTATGAGCGTTGGTAGCTATGCAGTGGGGTGCGGAACGTGTGAGGGGCGCCCCCCCCCGTTTTAATCCAACCCTAGATCGGCTCCTGGTATGGTTCACGGTGACAACATTTACTCCAGTGTGAAATATCAAATTAATATATAAAACGGTTTATGAGGGTGTGTGCCTGTTTAATGTAATGCGAAAACGTAAAATTTGTTTTACACATATATGCTTGCTGCGTTAAAAACAGACCATTTTAACGCAGGGATGCATCAGATTCTCACCTATCCCTACTTTGAAGGTGTAGGTCGGCAAAACCATTTCAGACATGAGCACTGGCTGCCCCGATGCGTAATGAATACATCCGGCAAGTTATTTACTAAAGTAAGACCTACTTACAAAACTGTTATCGGCACACATGAATAGCCGTCCAGGTGGACATATAGCGGCGTATGTTCTCCTAAGGCAAATGGGCGGTAATGACATCAGGGCAGTCCCGTTTCTGGTGATTAAAGTGCCTGATAACCAACCGCATATTTATTTTGGCATGTGTGTGTGTGTGTGTGTGTGTGTGTGTACAACTAAACAAACAAAGACGGCAAGTCACGAATTGTTATCTTGAGGCTCTTAACCGTGGAATCCACGGGTATCTGAATCTGTGGACTGGGCCACATGCTGAACCTATGAAAATAAAATCATCCAATATGTGAGTGACGCCAACAAACCCAACATGCTGTTGCAAAATCCACTACAGCACATTGCTAACTATCTCAAGTAACTGCTGACTGACTGAAAAAAAAAATTTTTAATGTGTTTTTGTCATAAATGATTCTAATAAAGGGTATGTTTGTGGCCTGGTGTGAATTAACATGGGGGTTAATGTGAATAGCTAAATGTATGTCAGCCTACGTAGGCTACGGTGACCGCCAGATTTTATCAGTTCAATTAATATGTCCAGTGTATTGTTTTACGCTTTGGTGAATTCCTTGAAAATGTAGATATCTGTGGAGTCGCCTTGAGACAAAAACATATTTTATATCTAAACTCGGCGGGGTCATGTATCGGAATCAAACCACTATATGTTGCATGACAATTAGAAAAAGGGGGATTCTCAAACGGACCCGCCATTCATTCACCCAGCTACACGTGCTAGCATTGGTCCTTCTTAATCATTGGCTGTTTCTGAACCCGAGGCCGCCAGTTTCTTGGCATGTTCCGAACGGATCAGAAAATGACCCTGGTGTTCTGTTCGAAACATAGCAACAACAATTCCCAATTAATGTGGCCAAAAGAGAGAGAGAGAGAGAGAGAGTGAGATTGCAGGTATCGATGTAAACACTCGCTATATACCTTCCAGGCCATGCCACAAAACAGCGGGGCATGTTACTGTCATCAGACATGTTTAAACAGATCAGATGCTCGCTTTGAGAACTGCCCTGACAGTAGAGTTACATCAATACTGAAGAATAATCCATATTGGTCATTGTCTTGATTGTGGAGTGCTGAGCAAATGACAATGGTTGGTGACAGAAGTTTAAGTTACTTGTAATGTGACTTCTCCCACAACCCAACATCTAACAACAGCTCCTGAACGTTGGCAATTTTTTTTCCGGCACACATTGGGCGGCACATTACCTATGACAAAAGACCGCTCGGGGACTTGTTAACAAGGTTTAAATCTTGGCAGATGTGTTGCATACAAACCTCAACATTCTACTGAGCCACGAACTTCTGGGCAGTCCCTGTTGTCCGATCCAGAGTCGTCTTCCTTAGGACATTGGGGGGGGGGCATTAGGCCCCCTTCCAATGCCCCCTTTGATTTTGGCTTGTTTTCATTGTTGAACGTATTGTTCCATTACGCAACAAATGGTAGCAGGGACGATTATGCTTGCCCCCCCCCGGCCAACGCCTTTGCGAGATCCTAGATACACCACTGCTGTAGGACGTTCTTGTATCCGAAACAGACGGATCGTGACGGAATTGACTGGTTAGTTGCTCCATGTCTGGTGAAACAACTAGAAACAGACGAAGGAGTGTGTAACGACAGCCGTATGTTAAGCAGTCGCCATCCATTTATGGGCAGTTGTGAAGCTGCTGGCAAATGTGGCAGCCGTATGTTCACAACTTTTTCTGTTTGCAGGTCAATCAGTGCAATGCCCCTCTTTTTGTGTGGTATCTGCAACGATCGTGATATGAAACACCAGCAGAACCATCGGTGACTACGTTCCATGCACTATTTCGAAACACTGAGATGGGATAATTGTGGGTGGATGACTAAGTATGCGAGTTCAATCTAGCGAGGCGGCAATCAGGGAGCTCTCTCTCTCTCTCTATCTATCTCTATATATATATATATATATATATATATATATATATATATATATATATATATATATATATATATATATCTCTCTCTATATATATATATATATATATATATATATATATATATATATATATATATATATATCTCTCTATATATATATATATATATATATATATATATATATATATATATATATATATATCTCACTCTCTCTCTCTCTCTCTCTCTCTCTCTCTCTCTCTCTCTCTCTCTCTCTCTCTCTCTCTCTCTCTCTCTCTCTCTCTCTCTCTCTCTCTCTCTCTCTATCTCTCTCTCTCTCTCACTCTCTCTCTCTCTCTCTCTCTCTCTCTCTCTCTCTCTCTCTTTTGCTCTCGGACAAAATCCGATAAACAAAGGCCCATGGAACAAAACCCCCATATGTCAAATCCCATTTGAAAAATACACAATTCCAAAACGCAAAACTACTTTTTGCAAAATGTATTATTGTTGTTATGTATTAAATTAGTGACATAAATGGGGTAGAAATGATATTAGTTCTACGCTTACCTTTCCTTCCTAACTATTACATTAGTTATGTTGAATACATATATTATTTTGAATGTGCTAATATTAAAAATAAATATTATTTGGTGTGTGTTTTAAAGGACATCGTCACCATGTGCTGTAGTACTTGGAATACAAACCACATCACGTGATTCCTGCCTCCATCCTTACGTTCTTCCCCTCGTGATTCCTGCCTCCATCGTTACGTTCTTCCCCCATCTTGATTCCTGCCTCCATCGTTACGCTCTTCCCCCTCGTGATTCCTGCCTCCACCGTTACGTTCTTCCCCTCTCTTTCCATTCCCCTTACACATTGTTGTCTCGGTATCCAGGTTCCTAATTACCTGCGGCTCTTTCGCATATTCACAGACATATTTGTGGGCGTATGTACGTGTGTGCGTGTGCATTCGTGCGTGCTTGCGTGTTTATGCAACCAGTAGTGGTACACTGGATGGTGTAAATTTAAGCGCTTTGAGTAGTGGTACAACGTAAATCAAGTGATATATGGACACATGAAGTTATAGTCCTGCCTCTAACAATACCATAACACGAGTGACGATATTTATCTGGTTTAAGCACAAAACACTGACGATCTGGGGAAACCAACAATTATATTACATGTTCAATAGTGCACACTCCCTATCAGTGGCGCCACTCACCATCTCACCACTGCCGCAACTTGATCGTAAATTCAAAACGAACGGCTGATGGAGCGGTATAAACGACTAGTTGACAGGACAACGCCATTGTCGTTTACAACGTGTTAAAACGATCGTCATTGTGTTTCTATTAAAATTTCAACAAAACTACTATCCACTACTAAGTGCAACTGAAATCGAGAGTTCTTGACCGATATTAGGAATTTACCAAATTAATTGAAATGTAAAAATCGTGTAAATGTGTAAAATCGGCCTATCAACTCTCACTTGTGGCATGGGTGACATGATAATTTTTCGCGCATGCGTAGAGGTTGGCAATGGTGTTGGTGTGTGTATGCGCGCACCGTAGGTTTAAGGCGTTTGTCGGCTTCTTTCATTACGATTGCCGCGTCTTTGAAATGAAGTCGCACACTTAGTCATCCGCCCGCAAAACACTCGTCCATTGTTTGTGTGCCACCGACTACGTCCACACTTTATGCAAGGAGAACGCTGTTGGAACTGATAAACCTAGCCTCACACTAACAGCAATTACACGTTCAGATGACAGGGCGGGTTGTATTGCTACCAAAACGCGACAACACGAAAAAGGATCTAAAATTGGTTGACGTGTCCCTTCTCGAATTATTAGCGTTTTTATATGCTACGTGGTGCCAGCTGTACTAACACAGGCAAACGAATTAACTGATTGATTAACTGTTAAACATTGAGTCAACAGATCACTGCCGTAAAATTTATATTAAGTCTTTATACAGAGCTTGTTTGAGGTGAGCAAACCCAATTTAACTGTCACACCTTGAATGAAAGCGACGACCATTCATTAACATCTTCGTTGGGGTTTGATACTATAGATCATATGATTCACAAGCAAAATCGGGCATTTATGGTTTCCCTCTGACAGAAACGTTCGGTATTCTTTGAATGTGCACATTGGTTATTAGGGTATTTTCGAAGGACAGAATAATGAATGGAACAACCAGTAGGTGTTTGCAAAAGGATTAATTACTATCAGTGGCCCCCGTTAGTGGTAGTAGCCCTCCCTGGGGCTAGTGGCACGGGGGGCTAGGGGGACTAAACAGAGAGATCGACTATAAACAACACTGAGGCCCCCGTTAGTGTTAGTAGCCCTCCCTGGGGCTAGTGGCACGGGGGGCTAGGGGGACTAAACAGAGAGATCGATTATAAACAACACTGAGGCCCCCGTTAGTGTTAGTAGCCCTCCCTGGGGCTAGTGGCACGGGGGGCTAGGGGGACTAAACAGAGAGATCGATCATAAACAACACTGAGGCCCCCGTTAGTGTTAGTAACCCTCCCTAGGGCTAGTGGCACGGGGGGCTAGGGGGACTAAACAGAGAGATCGATTATAAGCAACACTGAGGCCCCCGTTAGTGTTAGTAACCCTCCCTGGGGCTAGTGGCACGGGGGGCTAGGGGGACTAAACAGAGAGATCGATCATAAGCAACACTGAGGCCCCCGTTAGTGTTAGTAACCCTCCCTAGGTCTAGTGGCATGGGTGTTAGGGGGACTAAACAGAGAGATCGATTATAAGCAACAATGAGGCCCCCGTTAGTGATAGTAGCCCTCCCTGGGTCTAGTAGCACGGGGGGCTAGGGGGACTAAACAGAGAGATCGATTATAAGCAACAATGAGGCCCCCGTTAGTGATAGTAGCCCTCCCTAGGGCTAGTGGCATGGGGGGCTAGGGGGACTAAACAGAGAGATCGATTATAAGCAACAATGAGGCCCCCGTTAGTGATAGTAGTCCTCCCTAGGTCTAGTGGCACGGGGGGCTAGGGGGACTAAACAGAGAGATCGATTATAAGCAACAATGAGGCCCCCGTTAGTGATAGTAGCCCTCCCTGGGTCTAGTAGCACGGGGGGCTAGGGGGACTAAACAGAGAGATCGATCATAAGCAACAGTGAGGCCCCCGTTAGTGATAGTAGCCCTCCCTGGGGCTAGTGGCATGGGGGGCTAGGGGGACTAAACAGAGAGATCGATCATAAGCAACAGTGAGGCCCCCGTTAGTGATAGTAGCCCTCCCTGGGGCTAGTGGCATGGGGGGCTAGGGGGACTAAACAGAGAGATCGAAAATAAGCAACACTGAGGCCCCCGTTAGTGGTAGTAGCCCTCCCTAGGGCTAGTGGCACGGGGGGCTAGGGGGACTAAACAGAGAGATCGATCATAAGCAACAGTGAGGCCCCCGTTAGTGATAGTAGTCCTCCCTAGGGCTAGTGGCATGGGGAGCTAGGGGGATTAAACAGAGAGATCGATCATAAGCAACACTGAGGCCCCCGTTAGTGATAGTAGCCCTCCCTGGGTCTAGTAGCACGGGGGGCTAGGGGGACTAAACAGAGAGATCGATTATAAGCAACAATGAGGCCCCCGTTAGTGGTAGTAGCCCTCCCTAGGGCTAGTGGCATGGGTGTTAGGGTGACTAAACAGAGAGATCGATCATAAGCAACACTGAGGCCCCCGTTAGTGATAGTAGCCCTCCCTAGGGCTAGTGGCATGGGGGTTAGGGGGACTAAACAAAGAGATCGACCATGAGCAACACTGAGGCCCCCGTTAGTGGTAGTAGCCCTCCTTAGGGCTAGTGGCACGGGGGACTAGGGGGACTAAACAGAGAGATCGATCATAAACAACACTGATTCTGACGTGTAAACAGTAAATGACGGTGCGGTAGCCACTCTAACAAACACCGAGACTAGACAAATATAACCAAAACACATAGTTGCTAAAATAAATAACGTCTTGAACAATTACAAAACCTGCGAAACGGAGTACACGAAACATACAATACTGAAAATAAACATAAAACTGTCGTTGTTGGTCCATATCATATTAGCACAGGGCCTGTATTTTTTTGTAATTATATACTTCATTCCTAATTAAAACATGACTTGGTCACTAATGATTCTATGTGGCATAAAAAAAAATGGGCGGAAGTTAATATATGAAAAAGACCGAATTACAAACTATCCAACACCGAAATTCAATTTTAAAAGTGTTCTTAAAGGCACTGTTTGTTTAAATCGAGTAACGCACATCAAGGTACATAAGAACATCGCACAAAGATTGTTATCGCATGTGTGTGACCGCAGACACATCGTAAGAAGTTCTGGGGCCAGTACCCTTTATAATAACAACATTAAGGGTGTACGCAGACAAACCCCACGTAAATAGAATACGTTATCCAACATACACGAATTCGACAACTACGAGACATATCAAAGGTCTCACAAAGGGAAAGCCAAAGGGGATGCCGAGGGGGCGGGGCAAAGGGGAAGGGCAAAGGGGAGGGGCAAGGTTAGTCACGTTTAATGCCACCTATGTTGTCTATGAAACAATGAGTGGTACATAGAACAGATTCTTCGTTTGGCTCCATATTGATATGATGTTTGCAGACCCCATTTTGAAAGGCCCGGGATCAAACGATTATGTTTTTCTGTGAAGTGGGTGAACGGATTTAGTTATTATGTATTGTGTGTGGTTGCCCAACAAAACAAATCAAAGGTTTATAAATTATACTGCGAGGACACATTGGCAACGAGTCTAAGCCAATAAACAAAGGCGGGTCCTTGAAACTTGTATTGATGACAATGGGGGAAGATACCCTAGGGGGAAGATTTCTACGGGGAACATATCATGCCACACCACTTACTTGCACCACAAGTTAAATAAGAAAAGGTAAAAAAAGGAAGCCATTTAAGGCCATGGCCCAAATGAACACCTAAATACGTCACATACAATTACAGTTATTACATCGAATATGAACTTGCCAATACCTTCTGGGATACATAGTTCCATTGCACCGTTGAATAATTTTGATAGAGAATGTAACGTGGCATGTCCACGTGTTACTAAAACTTTACATTCTAAAAATGTTCAATGTTGATTGGTAGTGGGTGGTGGAAACATAAATTTATCCCAACGACCAGGGCGATTTGTGTATGGTGGATCGTCTGTTACATCCAGTAATGTAATAATCGACCGGTAATGTAATAATCGACCGGTAATGTAATAAATCGACCGGTAATGTAATAATCGACCGGTAATGTAATAAATCGACCGGTAATGTGATACATCGACCGGTGATGTAATAATCGTCCGGTAATGTAATAAATCGACCATTAATGTAATACAAATGCTGTGGTTAATCATTGTGATGGTGATGATGAAGCTAATAATGATGATGTAGAAGATGATGATGAGGGTGTTGACCGATTATGATGATGATGACGATTTAGGGGTAATCTTAGTGACGATGATAATGATGATGATGATTATGACGATGATGATGATGATAAATATTATGATGATGATGATAATGATGATGATGATGATAACGATGGTGATGAAGAGTGTGAAAAAAAATTTATGATGAATATGAGGAAAAAGATGAAGCCAACTAAGCGGTCTTAGTGATGATGATGATGATTATTATTATGACGATGGTGATGATGATGATAAAGACTATGATGATGATGATGATGATAAAGACTATAAGACTATGGTGATGATGACAGTGATGATGATGATGATAACGATGGTGATGATGAGGGTGATAAATGGTTACGATGATGATGAGGAAGAAAATGAAGACAATTAAGCGGTCTTAATGATGACAATGAGGGTGATAATTTTTACGATTATGAGGACGAAGACAATGACACATTCAGCCTCATCATACTGCTCCTTCTCTTCATCGACATCACCATCCTCATCTTCACACTTACAATGGCTAGCCATGCTGACACCCACTTGACGTTCACAAACGTATGATTAACATAGGCATCTCAAAAAAAGTGAGCCGCATGGTTTCTGGGAGGACATATGGAATGCCGTTCATATAACTTCCTAGGTAGCGCTAAGCTAATCCCTTAATTATCTTCATCTTTCTCCTCCTATTCATCGTCATCATTACCATTTATCATCTTCATCATCATTGTCATCATAATCATCTTCATCGTTTTTATTACATTACCGGTCGAGTTATTACATTACCGGTCGAGTTATTACATTACCGGTCGATTAGTACAACCAGTAATGTAATAATTGACCGGTAATGTAATAAATTGACCTGTAATGTAATAATCGACCGGTAATGTAATAAATCGACCAGTAATATAATAAAAATGATCATGATAATTATTATTATGATAATGATTATGATGTTAATAATGATGAAGTAGAAGGTGATGATGAGGGTGATAAACAATTATGATGATGATGATGACAATTAAGGGGCGATCTTTGTGACGATGATGATGATGATTATGATTATGATTATGATTATGATTATGATGATAATGATAATGATAATGATGATGGTGATGATGAGGGTGATAAATGGTTATGATGATGAGAGGAAGACGATTAAGACAATTAAGCGGTCTTAGTGATGATGATGACAAAGATGATTACAATGAAGGTGATCATTATTACGGTTATGAGAACGAAGACAATGACACCTTCAGCCTCATCATCATACTCCTCCTCGTCGTCATTATCATCCTCATCCTCTTGTTCACCCTTATAACGGCTAGCCATGCTGACACTCACTCGACGTTCACAAACGAACAATTAACATATGAATCTCAGAATCTCAGAACGAGTGAGCCACATGTTTTCTGGGAGGACATATGGAATGCTGTTCATATAACCTCCTAGGTAAAACACGGCAAAAACTACATGCTGGCAAACAATCGGTAAGGAAGAAGGGGGGCCATTAAAAAGGGTCACCTCAACACGTGAAAGAGGTAATCTACACTCAATTAAGGGATCATCTCAAACAATTATTTAAGGGATCATTAAAAATCCTTAATAATTCATCATCATTTGATCAAATTAAGGGGTCGTATCAAAGTTAAGGGTAATTTCAGTCAACTAAAATGTTCATCTAAACGAGGGCACCCACTTAAGTTTTGAGATGATCCCTTAATTTGTTGAGACGATCAGCTTGTTAACTTGATAATTACTTTTTACATATTTTGTGACGATCTCTTAACTTGTTTTGAGAAGACCCATTCATTTTATGAGATGTCCCTTGACTTGATGAGATGACCCCATAATGTTTGAGATGATCAGCTAGTTTATTATTAAATGACCCTTAATGAGACCCTTTTAAATTATCCTATAACCTGTTTTTTTAATAAAATCCCTTAATTTTAGTCATATTAAAAAAAACTTTGGGTGCCCTTTAATCGATTAGATAAACATTTTATTTGACTGAAATTACCCTTAACTAAATTTTTTGAGGTAACATCTTAATTGTTTCAGCTTGTCCCTTATTTTATTATTTTTGCGATTAAGCTTAAGTTTATAATATTATAATATCACATTGCATTTTGAGATTTTCCCTAACTTGTTTGATACGACCCCTTAATTTGATCAAATGATGATGAGGTATAAAGCCTTTTTAATGATCCCTTAAATAACTGTTTGAGATGATCCCTTAATTGACTTTCATTTGTTGAGGTGACCCTTTTTAACCACTCTGTCTGACTCGGACCTATTGTTTTCCAACATGTAGTTACCGCCGTGCGTTACATGTAGGTTTTATGAACGGCATTCCATATGTCCTCCCAGAAAATATGCGACTCACTCGTTCTGAGATTCCTATGTTAATCATATGTTTGTGAACGTCGAGTTGGTGTCGGCATGGCTAGCCATTATAAGGGTGAACACGACGATGATGATGACGATGAGGAGGAAGAGTAGGAGATGAAGGTGTCATTGTCTTCGTCCTCATAATCGTAATAAAGGTCACCCTCATTGTCATCATCTTCGTCATCATCATCATCACCATCACTAAGACCGCTTAATTGGTTTCATCTTCTTCCTCATCATCATCATAACCATTTATCACCCTCATCATCACCATCGTTATCATCATTATCATCATCATTATTGTCATCATCATTATAATCTTTATCATCATCATCATCGTCATAATCATTATCATCATCATCACTAAAACCGCTTAATTGTCTTCATTTTTTTCCTCATCATCATAACCATTTATCACCCTCATCATCACCATCGTTATCATCATCATCATTATCATCATCATCATAATCTTTATCATACTCATCATCGTCATAATCATCATCAACATTATTATCGTCACTAAGATGATCCCTTAAATGTCATCATCATCATCATCATAATCGTTTATCACCCTCATCATCACCTTCTACATCATCATTATTAACATCATCATCATCACCATCATAATGACAATCATCATCATTTGCATTACATTACTGGCCGATTTATTACATAACCTGTCGATTATTACATTACCGGTCGATTATTACATAACCGGTCGATTTATTACATTACTGGTCGATTATTACATTACCGGTTGATTATTACATAACCGGTCGATTTATTACATTACTGGTCGATTATTACATTACCGGTCGATTATTACATAACCGGTCGATTTATTACATGACTGGTCGATTATTACATTACCGGTCGATTATTACATTACTGGTTGTAACAATCGTCTGTCGTTCAGTGGTTGTTGCGACTGTGATGTTCACAATCACGTTGTCGTACGCATATGATCGGTCGGTCGGTCGGTCGGTCGGTCGGTCGGTCGGTCGGTCGGTCGGTCGGTCGGTCGGTCGGTCGGTCGGTCGGTCGGTCGGTCGGTCGGTCGGTCGGTCGGTCGGTCGGTCGGTCGGTCGGTCGGTCGGTCGGTCGGTCGGTCGGTCGGTCGGTCGGTCGGTCGGTCGGTCGGTCGGTCGGTCGGTCGGTCGGTCGGTCGGTCGGTCGGTCGGTCGGTCGGTCGGTCGGTCGGTCGGTCGGTCGGTCGGTCGGTCGGTCGGTCGGTCGGTCGGTCGGTCGGTCGGTCGGTCGGTCGGTCGGTCGGTCGGTCGGTCGGTCGGTCGGTCGGTCGGTCGGTCGGTCGGTCGGTCGGTCGGTCGGTCGGTCGGTCGGTCGGTCGGTCGGTCGTGTCTCTCTCTCTCTCTCTCTCTCTGAGTGAGTGAGTGAGTGAACGAGTGAGTAAGTGAGTGAGTTAAAGTAAAGGTTTAGGTTACACAGCGAATGTTCTATTGCAGTGCACCCTGTGGTAATAGCTCTGAGCACTGGGTGTGTCGCTATTTAAAACGTTTGCGCGCCGATAACCTAGTCACTGGCACACTGACAACATGTTATCTGATTCAGCATTGACAACTTACAAATTACAATAATGCATTCAGGGTGTTATATAACCTACCAATGAGACGTAGTGCAAGTTTTGTGCTTGCCACCGCGGTTCTTGACAGTTGCAAAACTCGTATTAGAAAATGTATTTATAGTTAATGAGCCGGTTATGTAGTTCCAGTAATTTAATTGTACAATGTACTCTTAACAGTGATTTGCATAGTTCATAGGTTCATGGAGAAGTGCTTTATACACTATTATTTAATTGTATGAAATCCATTATTGTTTTTCCATGTTTCTTGCTTAAACTCCATTGAATAAATAATTGAATAAGCATTTACCATCAGTCGCTTCCTTACCAAAACCGACAATACGTCATTAGATCATAGGTTCACCGTCAGAAGCGATGTTGTTTCTTTATTCGCACAGCGATTTGCACTTCAAATATGCATACGGTCACTATTACATTATACTACAGCTTGTGAATCGTCTTAATGTTTTAACATTAAACTGACGTCTATTCAATCAATGCATCAACACATCTGATATCTGCTACCAGTGACTCCAACCACCGACAACCAACAGAGTTCACGAGTAACATGTTGTGTGGAATGATCACAACATAACGATAGCAAACAACTGCATACTTCTAAGTCGTACTATCCAAAGCGACAGGAACGGTTAACAAACAGTCACCGACAGGTCGCCAAAGTGGCGTATTTAGGGGGAGCATTGAGCCCCCTTTGGCTTACATTTGTTATTGTTCGTATGAAACCTGTTGCGCCACTACATGGTAGTAAGGTAAACTAATGGGTGACTAAGCTTGCCCCCTCTGACCCCCTACGTTGGTGAGATCATAGGTACGAAACTGGGTCGCCCTGCGCACCGCGCCACTGGAAATAAATGAGATCGTGTACTACCTAAAGCAATACATCGTACACCGAGATTGTACGTACGTAATCTACCGTGAACATCACAGCTGCGACAACAGCTGTGACAACCGCAATCTTTATATCAATGCTAATGTAATTAACATAACGTATGGTAACAATTGTTGGATCAATTACTAACATAATAACCTTTGTCAACACTTTTTGAACTTTTGCTGATATTATCTAAGCTCTTTGATCGTATCACCGATCTGAATAAAATAAGTAAGCAATATACGTTTTTTTAATAACATGCGAACATGTTACATTTAAATTCGTCGTTTCGAAGATTGGACAATTTCGTTCACTCCATGTAATTGCAGAGTGGCTGAATGCTTCCCAGAGAAGTCGAGATGGCGTCGGAATGAACATATTTGTCAGTGGTGAAGTATAAAGAGCTTTGGATAGTCCCAATGATTTGATACCGTACCTTAATATTAATAATGGGTTTCTTCGAATGACTGCGTAAGAGTACATATCAGCATAGTTTGCTACATTTGACTCATATGAGAGTTAAAACGTTTGACATGGTACTACAGAAAGAGGCAGTTACAGATCTTTACTGATTTCCACCTTTCACACACTGGCTTTTCGGTCATAGTAAAACACATGGCACACATTCCAAACTGACCACATGAAGACATATTACTTACAAATTACCTGTGAGCCAACGGGCTAGAACACACCCAAAGACAGATACGAATCTTTCTTTCAGAACACAACGGCCATTCACCACTTAGCCAGGCAGGTATGAGCGATCGGGCGCCACTAAGTCTGCACCACAACTATTTCTCACGTCACTTCTACGTCGTTATGTTTATCGTCATTATGCACTAACATTCAAATTCACCAAACTTATTTTTCTATAAAAACTAAAAAATTTTTTTAGCAGCTTCAACAAGTAAACAGCGCTCGTTAAGCCCAGTCTTCACCACAGGTGACGAGTAAGTTAATATTTGAAATGATCACAACTTTATGGGTAAATACAACTGCGTACTTCTAAATCGTGCTAAAAATAGCGAAAGGGG
>BSQZ01000042.1:5663723-5848723 GCA_033239005.1 Lamellibrachia satsuma | reverse complement strand
GTATAAAAAAATACCAACTAGGGGTGATATGATCACTTTTAACGCATACGCGGATGGTGGCAACGGTGTTATTATGTGTAATAGCGAACCGGTAGAGTTAAACAATACCTATTTGTCGGCTTCGTTCAATCACGCATATTTATGTAGCTCCCTTTCCAGCCTTAACTGCTCTTTCGTCAAGATTGTCGCTTCGGTGAAATGAAGTCGCACACTTAGTCACCCGCCTACAAAACACCCGTCCATTATTTGTGTGCCGTCGCCTGCGTCCATCCTTTATGCCAGGAAGGGTGCTTTTGGAACTGATAAACCAGAATGCGACATGAAATTGGATATAAACATGTTTGACGTGTCCCTTCTCGAATTAGCAGTGTTTTTGTACGCATGCTACGTGGCGCCAGCTCCACTAACACAGACAAACGAATTATGAATTTAAAAATTAAACATATGAAGCCCCATTTAACTGTTAAACATTGTGTGAATAGCCTAGTGCCCTACGATTTAAATTAAGTCCTTTATATATATATATATATATATATATATATATTGCGTGAGGTGGGCAACCACAATTTAACTGTCACACCTTGAGTGAAAGTGACGACCATTCATTAACGTTTTGTTAAAATAGGATAATTAGTGTCAGTGGCCCCCGTTAGTGGTAGTAGCCCTCCCTATAGGGCGAGTGGCACGGGGGGTTAGGGGGACTAAACAGAGAGATCGACAATAAGCAACACTGATTCTGACGTGTAAACCGTAAATGACGGTGCTGTAGCCACTCTAACATACACCGAGACTAGAAAAACAATAACCAAAACGCATAGTTGCTAAAATAAATAACGTGTATTAACATTTGCAAAACCTGGGTAACGGAATCCACTAAACATATAATACCGGAAATAACCATAACGCAGCACGGGCCCTGTTTTTTGGTATGAATTATATGGTTTTATTCCTAATCAAAACATGTCGTCTGATCCATACTGATTACATGTTGCATAACAAATCGGTGGACGGAAATTCAAATATGAGCAATGCCAAATTACAAACTGAATATATTCAACGCCGAAATAAAATTGTGTTGGATTAAATATGTTCTAGAAGGCATTTTTATTTTATATTGCGTCCCGTCGTCCACGTGTTCCTTGATGTCCATTATTCGATTTACACAAACAGTGGTTTATTTAAATCGAGTAATGGACAACAAGGAACATGTGGATGACGGGACGCAGTGCAAAATAAAAAGGCCTTGTCAGTTGTTAACGCCGACTCAATTGCGAATCAGATAATATGTTGTCAGTGTGCCAGTGAATAGGTTGTCAGTGTGCCAGTGAGTAGGCTGTCAGTGTACCGGTGAGTATGTTGTCAGTGTGCCAGTAAGTAGGTTGTCAGTGTACCAGTGAGTAGGTTGTCAGTATGCCGGTGAGTATGTTGTCAGTGTGCCAGTGAGTAGGTTGTCAGTGTACCAGTGAGTATGTTGTCAGTGTGCCGGTGAGTATGTTGTCAGTGTGCCAGTGAGTAGGTTGTCAGTGTACCAGTGAGTACGTTGTCAGTGTGCCGGTGAGTATGTTGTCAGTGTGCCAGTGAGTAGGTTGTCAGTGTATCAGTGTGTAGGTTGTCAGTGTGCCGGTGAGTATGTTGTCAGTGTACCAGTGAGTAGGTTGTCAGTGTGCCAGTGAGTAGGTTGCCGGTGAGGTCATCTCCGTACATTCTCCGTACATTCTCTATCAAAATTACGCCAACGGTACAATTGAACTATGCATCACATAAGGTATTGGCAAGATCATATTCGATAAAATAACTGTTATTGTCAGTGGCCCCAATACCTCTTAGACTGTGTCTGCGGTTATACACTTGCAATAACAATCTTTGTACGACCGCGCCTTCTTATGTTAGATGAGTGTTTAATTATGTGACCCAAACATGTTGGTCAACCGATTTGTCCCGCCGATCAGATCAACCACAAAAAAGTTAAATGTCCCAGCAGATTCATAGTGGATTTTCTTTCTCTCAAATGACTACGTATAAACCAGCACAGTTTCACACACTTGACTCATTTGTGAATTATTTTCCAGTAACAATACACATGGATGACGAACTCCTATATTCAACTTTTGACGTCATTGACTACACCAATTCAAAAGCCGAAACATGCCGAATCGTATATCAATCAAACAAACTGAAACTTAAATTATTGTGCTTCTGCCTTCTGTGTAATATAATCCGTTATGAATGATTCCATATTCTGGACACTTAAGTAACAGTTAACGATACATTTGAAGGATATGTAGCCAACACGAACACCACAGCAGGTGTGATACATCAAAAAGAAGTGGACTTCCAAAATAAACGTGCCATAGCAAGAGAGGCACAAACCCAGAAAAAAGGCGCATGACCCAGAAAGAAGAATGGCTGTAGATAGAATTTGATGGCGTCAATTAAAGTTGGGGGACTGTAGTAATTGAGAACAAACACGCACAATGTTGTCCTTTATTGGTATATTCGTGTGGAATGTGGTCACACCCAAATTAATTGGATAAGTATCCACATCATCCCACATCAATGAAAGCGACTTACAATAGGGGTTTATTATTATTTATCAAATTTTGGTTCATGTTAGCAATTTCGTTAGAAAAATCACTCGGTGTACATCAACCATGGAATTTTCCATTACCCTATTCCAGAAACATTCGCAACTTTGGAGTTATAATCATATCAGTCACGTCGTCGCATAGCTTGAATTCTCGCCAAGCATTTGGAGACGCTTTGTCCTTCCAATCAGATCAACCTCTCCAGTGCAATGTCCCCGCAGCTTCGTTGGGTAATGGCGCAGAAACCGCTGTTTAAATTGGTATACAAACACAAGTAATTATTATTTGTATCGCCGCCGCCGGCTAGAATCGGTTTTCTTGTGAGCAGTTCACCAGTACAAAGTTCTTCCTGGGTTTATATAACGGACATGCTCATAGATTATTCATAATATTTCAACATGTCCATTAAACATGTACTCAAATCAGCTTTGGGACCTCCCACAAGTTTTATTTTGTACTGCATTTGCCTGTATGAAGTAGTGCGAAGTACAGTTTCACAAAAACTTCCCAAACATAAAATAATCAGGAAAATTCAGGTGGTTCGAATAATAAAACTGTTTTAAAGACGTCATCGTGTAAATATTGCACAAAAATGAACAAACATGACCCATTTATTTGTAAACGGTTCGCGTGAAATCACCATTATATATAATATATGGAGCACTTATCAAATAGGTATATATATATATATATATATATATATATATATATATATATATATATATATATATATATATATATATATATATATATATATACATATCTATCTATATATATATATATATATATACATATATATATATATATACATATCTATCTATCTATCTATCTATCTATATATATATATATATATATATATATATATATATATATATATATATATATATATATATATATATATATATATATGTCCTGCGGTAATGAAAGGAAGATCATTATCTTTTACTGGGCGTGTCACACATATTTTTGGCACTGCCTAATATATATATATATATATATATATATATATATATATATATATATATATATATATATAGCACTTATCAAATAGGTTCACACGGTTTGTACGATATATATATATATATATATATATATATATATATATAATCATATAGCACTTTGTAATCATAATATATATATATATACGTTTGTATATATATATATATATATATATATATATATATATATATATATATACCACACATATGTGAGCCTACAGGCAAGCACAGGCCCAATGAAAGATAATGATCCTTCTTTCAGTACACAACTGACACATGTACCGTTTAGGCAGTGCCAAAAATATGTGTGACACGCCCAGTGAAAGATAATGATCTTCCTTTCATTACCCGCAGGACACGCACCGTCCGTGCCGCACCCTGCTGTAAGCGGTCTGACGCAACACTGACAAGCGAGCGGTCACTGCCCTCAGCGGTTGAAGTCTGACATGGACAAAGTGAACTTAATACCTTCCCTGGTAAACACATTGCAAAAATGTCCACTTAAGTCATTCATCAGTTCAATCTGATATCACTAATAGCATGCACTACCAGCATTACCTGTAAATGGTCTGACCTTACTGACACTTATTTCCTGCATAATTTCAAAGTCATATTTTCTGCTATTTTCGAAGCGTCGTTAGGTTGGTCGAATTTCAGTTGTTTCAATTATATTGCCTCTACATATAACGGGGTCATCTGCTTTGCCTCTTCTATTGGATTAACTCTGCCATGTCTTGTTTGTTGTCTCCTCTAGCCACATTGCATTGACTGACGAAGCTGTGTATGTGTTATTGGTACCGTAATTAATATCATGAAAAGCTGACTTACTATGCTGGAACCGAGGGTGACAAATGCCAAGATGCATCCTCCCTCCCTCCCTGTCTTCCTCCCTTATCCCATTCCTCCCTCCCTCCCTGCCTCCCTCCCTCACTGCATTCCTGCCTCCCTGCCTCCATATCTCCCTCCATCCCTCCCCCCCCCAAAACACCCATCGGCCATTTCATATGGCTGATCCATTGGAGAGGTTCGTAACCCAACATTTTCGTGACAAATTGGGAGGGGCTTTTGATTCCGAAAAGGGGTTCGTAGAAAGGGGGTTGATATTGTTATTATTTGGAGACATACATAATATGCATTAATTCCTGTCGAAATAGTTAATTACCGCAAGGTGGCACCACTTTACTACACGCTGAAGTGTTTTCCTGCATTAATACTTTCCCGCGACTGCCAGTGTTTACTGGTGTGATATTGTACTTGAACCCCGTTGGCGTAGTATATGGACCCAGAGGCCTTCACAAGGGTATATATCAGTGGTAAGTGGATCTCCCAGTGAACAATGAAAAACTTTGATTTATTTATTTTAGAACTCATAAGGCTACATTGATGTATGCGCTATTACGAAAGACAAACATGTGTCCAGATCGTACTGATATAAATCACCTATGACCACTTAAAAATCTCTTAAGACTACAAACACGGTTTTAACCGTGTTTGGGGCACAGGTTTGCCTTTCGGAATAGCACATTTGATATTTTTCATACCTCAATGCACTACTTATAAAACAATCAACTCACTAAACACATAACACATTCCCATGTTTAACAGGGCAGGTCTTTTGCTGGGGGGGGGGTGCGTTGTGTGCGCTTGCACAACCCCCTCTCTCCGCATTGACGAAATAGTACAACTTCGTTAGACACATTTTGGTAATTAATTATTTTGTAATTAATGCGAAGCGTGCGTGACACGTTATATCAGCTGTAGTTTTAGTGGCATTTTGGTTGCGGTTTCGATTCCCATAAGAACTAAACAAATTTCTTGCTCTTAGGATGCGTTTTTATTGTGTACAAAGCTCTCCTGTATAAATAAATGTATTGTCATCGGAAACACACATATGTAAATGTGATTTAATCCGGTAAGGGATGCTAGATATACGACGTGTCTTGGGGGAAAACCAAAATTGGAAAATGTAGTGCACAGTACAATGTGTATTGTCATGGCAATAGTAAACATTATCATATCCTTACATGCACCTTTTATTTCACGTAATTAGGTTGATTGAATAACTAGTAATTAATTCACTACGGAAGAGGCATAACAGTGTTTATAGTTTTTTGTGGGAACTAACTAGTAAATTGTAGTCTCACTTTACAGCATGCGGTAATTAGACAGTATTGCAGCTATCAGAACAGGATTCGTCTGCAGTGCTGCTGAAAGTGCTTCACAAATTATCGTTGGTGATGTTACGTCTCTTTCAAATGACAGTAGGATGAGGCTGCTGAGGCATTGATGTAGCAGTAGATGTAGCAGTAGATGTAGCAGTAGCAGTAGCAGTAGCTGTAGCAGTGACCTTCTGCATGGTGTTAGTGTGTGGGAAAGTATTGAGAAGCACGCTTCACAAAATTGTTTAACAAACTCAATACAGATTGGGAACGTTTTGAGACCGGAGACTTGAGACTGGAAGAAGAGAACATCTCCATCCATCGAATTTATAAACAGGTATGTATCTTCGTTAATCGCATACATTATATTGAGCTACTGGAAACATTATCTTCTCAAAAATATTTTCTTTTAACAATTAGTCAACGACAACGGAGTCAAAATCGAATAAATCATGACTAAATTGGCGCAAATTATTTAGGCCACTAAGCCTAAAAGTAAAACCTAAATGACATTCTTACAAATGCGTTCATATTATTGCGTTAGCAAACGCAGTGTCAATGAACGATAATATAAAGAGGGTTGGTGACTGATTGCAAAAGACATTGAGAAAAAAAACCGGCACTAGTTGGACCGCAAAAAACACAATATTGTTTTAATAATATATATTTTTTTACATGGCATTATATGGACTGGCGGAATGAAGGCTTTGGCGTAGAGAAAGTGAGGTAAGAATGTCTTAGCGGCCTGAATATATGTCGCTTGATCTCGCGACAGCTAGCGACACCACGTGGCAGCACATTTTATAGTGCTGTTAGCCAGAGCTCAGTCTTTTATAATCCCTTCCTGGATTATCAAGCAACAAATGATGTCACGGCTAATAATTGGTTTTAGATATTTGAAAGTTCAGAGACCGGCTTTTAATTCAGTTCGAACTTGACACTGTCTTTGCTTAGTGTATTGTTTATCTTTTCATCAAATAATCTAACAAACTGTCACAATGCAATGCACAGTTTGAAAGTAGTGTTACAGTATTTATTAAGGAACTAATTTTTTAATAAAAAAGTGTCATACATAATACTACAAGAAAGGAATTCACCACCAAGTTAATTAGGGCAGCAATCACGCATTGTAACAAGGCGTATTTACGGGGGGGGGGGGAGATTGAGTCATAAGGGGCTATCGGGTCATGGGTGGCCATTGGGGCATGGCCCCCATTTGGTCCGATTAAAAAAAACTTTATGTTACCCGTTGCACAACTGCATGGTAAAATAATTTGTGACGAAGCTTGCTCCCTTTGAAATAGCGTAGATACGCCACTGGTTGTAACATGTCCCTAATCATAATTTACTGATACCAATATTTTATATATTAAAGAAAACATGTGAACTCTGCGCATTTTGTTTCAGTGAATCGACCATAATTGAGGCATCCATTTTATTAATATTTCAGAAACTGATAAAAGTAAGTAAGCTCCAAAAGAAATACACCCACAAAATAATTCAATCAAACAATTCGTACAATACAATGTTGTGAAAATTAATTATTTATTAATAATTTTTTTTTTAATAAATCATCCTGTTTTTTTATAATAATAGTAATAATATATTATTATTATATTTGTTATAGCGCTACATTGCAAATGTTTTATGTTGGTTCATGGCATATTAATAATTAATAACATTGTGTAGCATTGCTAAATATATTATTAAAATACTACTACTAATAATTGTTATTAAAAAATAAGTATTACACAGTACAGCAATGTAGTAATAATTAAAGGAACATTAATCAATCAATAAATATACATAAATAATAAAAAAGATAATATAAATAATATATTAAATAGTAGTTTTATTTTGCTTCGGTCATCTGCAAGGGAAGATGGCCCGTCAGGGAGCTACTTTAACTAAATTCTCACTCCCCTTATGAAAATATACCATCATATTTCTTGGTAAAATATTGTGGTGTTTTAAACAGGTAAACCATGACATACCATACAATTACCATACACATATGAAAATGGTCATGGTCTATCGTAGTTTACTATGTGATGTCATGGTATACTTGGTGATATCATGTAACATAATGAAATAAGATGGTATATTTTCATGATAGTCCTGGGGGAGGTTACTGGAACATGGTACTGGGATGATGCTGTGACTGCTTGCTAGACCATCAATGTTTTATTTCTTTGCTGACTTCTACTTCTTTTCCCATCAACCTTTCCCGTTGTCATTATATATATTCTAGGTTTGTCTTGTCATCTCTTGTGCTAGAAATTATGCTTGTCTTTTCTGATTTTGTACATGCTCCTCCATTTATTGTTAGGTGTCCTAATAATGTTTTTATTACTTTTGTCAACGACACTAAGCATTCTTCTCAAAAACCACATTTCATGTATTCATCCATATAACTCTTTTTAGCATTGCAGGACATCTTTTCTTACTCGAAATAATATATTTTTGCAATTTTCATGTTCTGGAAAGGTCAAATGTACACATGAATGACTGTATATATGCATAATAAAATATAAATTATCCACATCAAGGCATAACAGAAATATATTGTACATTTGTTGTAATAAAAAAATGTTTTGCAACAATTATTTGTAAATATAGATATTGATTTAATTGCAGGTCTTTCCATTAGCATTCTTTCCTGTGTTATTCAGCAAAGTTATTATTTTGAATTCAAGACAACATCACTGGACAGTTCAAAATTACATTTTAGGTAATGTTCGGTACGTTATGCAACTTAAGCTTGCAATAATGTGATTTTGATGATCGTTTCATCAACGATTAGTAAACAATTAGAAATAATACAATCGTTTCAGTATCAATTTGTACAAGTCCACCTGTATCAATTTGCACAAGTCTACCAGTATCAATTTGTACAAGTCTACCAGTATCAATTTGTAGGAGTCTATTAGTATAAATTTGACTTGAATTGTAACAATTAGGGCATGTATAATGATCATTTCTATATATTTGTTTAGTAATATAACTAGTAATATTTCAAGAGTTGCTTTAGTTATTTTTTTCAGTTTGGATATGTAGTTCCATCATTAATGTACATTAAAGTAGATGTAAAGTGTAGAAGAAAAGATAGTCCAAGACAGCATAAAGTTAATAGGGCATTTGTATTTTTTTTAATACAGGCCATCTTTCTATAGATACACTTGCTACACTTTCAGCTTGAGGCCCTTTCTGTTTTTTTCTTTTTCTAGCTAGGTTGGTACTAATTCCACCCATGGAGTCCTCGTGTAGAATCACACAGCAGGCTATTTGTTGTCCCTCTTAAGTGTGCTTTCTATAGATTCTTCTTTCACTACACTTCCAACTTGTAACTGAGGCCCTCGATGTTTTCTTTCTTTTTCATAATCATAAATTGTGATATTTTGCTTACAGATTGGTTGTTGTTTGTACAAAGGTTTATGGTCAACTTGAAATTTACAGTGACTAAGCTCAGCCTTGCTTGGCTAGAAATAAGTGGTATTATTGTATATTTGCGTCATATAAATGTGATATACTTACATTTGTTAACTTTGCTTGAACTGGACATTACTGAGTTACTGATGGCTTGGTTAAGTTTAGGGAAGATAACTTGCTGGAAATGTGCACTGTGCATTTCATTCTGACTATTTGCTTTTAACTGGTTTTAACCAATTTTAATTTTTACCAGCCACAGATTAATCCAGTACTGGGTAGAAACACGTAAAAGAGTGGCCACAAGTGTTGTTTGTTTTAACAAAACAAATTTTGCCATTCAATTGATAATAAGTATATTTTTGTCTTTCATAATATTTCATTCATGGCAGATGTGGATGTTGTCTCTCAGGTGATGCAGTAATATAATTGTATTGTCATAATGTGGAGGTACGGCAAAGCAGCTCTGGCATTCTCATATTCTGGTTTATCGGCCAGTTTTGTAAGTATCTTTTGTTTGTAATTATTTGTGCATGAACAGAGAACTGAGAGGCTTTTAAATAATGGTTTTGTATGTGAGTTGTATTTGGTTACATATATTATTCTAATTGCCTTCTTCTGTAATTATGTTATCTTATTACACTGGTAGCCCCAGATCATTCGGCAGTAATTTATGTGGGGTAATATAAATTAATTATATAATATAACTCCGATACTTTTTGGTAAGACATGCTTCAACTTGTTTATAATTCCGATTGTCCTAGAATACTTATTTGCTATTTTCTCAATATGTTTATGCCAATTTAAATATGTGTCTAATATTAAACCTAAGAAGTTGAAATGTCGGACTTTTTCAATGTTTACACCATCAATTGTTAGTGTTGGTGCTATTACCTTTTTGTTTGGCATTTGAAAAAAATATTTAGTTTTGTTGATATTTAATGATAATTAATGTTATTTAATTTTAGCCATTCTGATATTTTGTGTATTTCTGAATTTATTTTTATTTGTACAACGGCCATACACCACTTGTGCACGCAGGTATGAGCGACCAAGCGCCATTAAGTCTGCACCACAACTATATCTCACGTTATTACTACGTCGTTATGTTTCTCACCATAATGAACTAACATTCACATTTTTTATTAAATCTACAAAACCTTCGATTACTGCTGCCAGTCGCTTTTGTTGACAGCTTCAAGTATTTGAAACGATCACAACTTTATGGGTAAATACAACTGCGTGCTTCTAAATCGTTCTAACCTTAGCGAAACGAGTGCTTAGCGCCAACGAACTTATACCGAAGTGTTACTGAACGAAGACAGTGTACTGACAACATATGACTAAACTTACGGGCTAGCCCAGTGAGAGATTATAATCTTCCTTACACTACACAAAGAGCAGCGTCCTTTATGTTGCATAAGTACCTGGTTCGTTGCCAGCCAATTTGCTAATCGTATCACCGATTGGGGTATGTGAATACCACTCTGATATTAACATAATAAACAATCTGTTTTTGAAGTTACTGAATTGCATTAACTTTCCTATCCAATGTATGCCATCTGCGATGGAACTTAGTTCGGTTGTTATCAGGACTCCGTACGACGACCGCGATTGTTTCAAGTATCGACGAATGTTCGGTTATTGGCAACAACCAGATGACCAGCTTTGAGCTCCCTGTATAATGATTTGTTTAACAATGACTACCTAACATGACATAACAGCGCAGTTTGTCACATTCGGCTCATCTGCAAATTGTTCGCCATTGGGGAGACCGGGGCTACTCCGCCCACGGACAAATCCGCCACCCGGCTTTTATTCCTTGCCTTTGCAGAATTTATTAATTTCGGTCACACGACTAAGTCACTTGATCATCAAACTACCTACAACGGGAAACTGGCGTCCACGAATTGCTGGCTGGAAAGTTGTGAGCTAGAAAACAGATTTTGGTGACTGAAAGTAAAGTTTTGTTTCGATCAAATTTCAGTACTTGCAAATGACACTGGTTAGACATTCAGAGTGCTGAGTAAAGCCCTTATATCAGAGCTATTGTTCGGATCTTACGTTGTTGCTCTATCCAGTGTCAGTGATATTTAATTGCCCCCCATAAATATGTCTCTGTGTTTGGGCACATCCGCCTACGTACCACGGGGGAAGTTCGCCCCTATGATATCTGGTGTAAAATGCTCAGGATCACTTGTGAACAGAAACCACTAACACGCACTCTGATAAACTCTTCCAATTGTCCATTTTAGTGTTATTTTCGAGCCAAAAAGTGATGAAACCACATTTTGATTTCACCATTTTCTAGCCGATGCAGTGCCAAACATTGTTTTTTGTTTGCCTGGTTTATGTCATAGATAAAACAGAACTTGTGAGAATGTTATGTTTCTAACAGAAAGTCTCTTACAAACACAACGTTTTTTACATAAAAATAAGACAAAACTGCACTGTTATTGTGTATTTGCTGTTTAAAGTGCGTGTGGGACGAACTTGCCCCGCCCTCTGGGCGGACTTTCCCAGATATGGGGCAAGTCTGCCCATACTTAGGTAGGTCTTCTAAGAGTCAGATTTGGATATTGTCTTCTAATAGTTTTGCCATTTGTTGATAGCACAAATGTAGGCAAGATATTTGTGTTCAATGTAAGGCCGAAACTGATCATCTAGCTCTACAAATGTAGTCTCTAGATCTATTAGAGTGTCCAAGGGATGGACTAACCCCGATCTCCCCACTCCAGATTTTTTCATGGGACGCGGTAGTGTATTGAAAAGCTAAACAAAATTAGAACATCAGATTCTCAATCGAGAGAACCAGTGGTTGAACCCATTTGCTGCAGTTTCAAAGCTTGTGTGCATTTTCGTTCACACCAGGTACCCTTGTTTATTCAGCTGTATAAATCAATACTTTTATAAACCAGTACTTTGTCAGTACAGTGATGGGAATCCAGTGGTGTGACTACACGAAAGAACAGCTTTCACGCAACAATTACAGTAGTAATATAAGTTTAAAAAATGTTTGTGTGAACTGGTATGCTGGCGGCAACGCGCTTATAGTAACGACAACATTAGAGGGGACGGTATAAATTTAACGCTCGCTTTTATTTTTTTAAGACGCTCAAGCTTCCTAATCGCTACCAAACTGTAGGGATAGTGGCGCAGAATTACACCGATCCCCTTTAAGACTCATATCTGAGTTTCATCTCCAATATTCTGAATATCAGCAACATGATTTTGACCTCATTGTTGATATTTTGCTGATTCCTATCTTTCCAGAGCTGCATTTTCGGTCAGATCGGATGTTCTACGAGGTAATCACGTTGGAATCACGTCTCTATCCAGCCCTTGAACATTTTTGCAACTACTAAGTCTACGCCACATCTGTCTTTCCGATTGCAATTACCTCATTTGATACAGCTCGACGTACTTGCATTCGCGAAACGTCTTTTCAACTAACGAACACATTTGATTCCTGCTGCCAATCACTTAATCGTGTGGATCCAACCACTGACAACAGCCCTTTAAACGCAGTAGTCAACATAGATAAATAGTTAGGCGTTGTTTGAAACAATCATAACTTCATGAACAAAGAATAGTTGCAAACGTCTAAGTCGTGTTATCCATGGCGACTGTAGCGCTTACGAAACAGCCGTCGACAGGTCGCCAGATGCACCGCACAACTGAAACGATGATTAAATAGGACCGTAGTACAACCGAACGACCGACCAACCAACCAAACAACCAACAAACCAGCCAACCAACCAACCAACCAACCAGCCAACCAACCAACCAACCAAACAACCAATCAGCCAACCAACCAACCAACCAAACAACCAGCCAACCAACCAACCAACCAACCAGCCAGCCAGCTAACCAACCAACCAGCCAGCCAACCAACCAACCAGCCAGCCAACCAACCAACCAACCAATCAGCCAACCAACCAACCAACCAACCAGCCAGCCAACAAACCAACCAACCAGCCAGCCATCTAATCAATCAACCAACCAGTCCCATTTACTGAACATTCACTTCCTGTAAGTGTAATAAGGAGTGCCCTTTTTCAAGTATCAAACACCTCATTCCAACAATTGAATTATTCAATAAAACGCACAGGTGTTTTATCTATTCATACATGAGGGGGAACAGCGTGCAAAACGGGTCCCCCACCCAAAACGGGTCCCCCGCCCTAAACGGCCCCCACCCATTTGGCGTTACTGTATTATATACAGTGAAAATGGCGGTATCACTGCTAAGTAACTCACAAGGGATCACTAACTAAATGTTGGTCGGAAGCTCGAAATGCAAATTAAAACAGGAGAGCTAAAGAAGATTGTTTTTTACATTTTTCTTAAAATATGAGCACTGTTTTCAAAATGTCATATTTCCGTTTGAGCAGCTGAGACGACCAGAATGGCAGACCAAACACCGGCACAAAACAATGATTATTATTATCATACGTGTTTATCACAATCGTGATAGTCAGCCTGCGTGAGTGACTGACTCGTACGCTCGCTTACACCGCTTCTTTGATTGTTCTATGTAGTATTCTCCATTCTGTTCTTGTCTTTGTAATCTGACGCAGCTATTTTTGTTGTTGTTGTTGTTGTTGAATCGCATGCCAACGCGCCGCAGGCTGCGTCAAGTGCGCAGGTGAGGCCGGTCCCCTTAATTGGCAGTCCGCGTTTTATTAACCAGTTTTGTATATTATGTGTGTGTGTGTGTGTGTGTGTGTGTGCGTGCGTGCGTGCGTGCGTGCGTGCGTGTGTGTGTGTGTGTGTGTGTGTGTGTGTGTGTGTGTGTGTGTGTGTGTGTGTGTGTGTGTGTGTGTGTGTGTGTGTGTGTGTGTGTGTGTGTGTGTGTGTGTGTGTGTGTGTGTGTGTGTGTGTGTGTGAAACGTTTACACCGAAACGGCAGCGATCCGTTCAACAAAGATACTGGTGTTTGTGTGTGTACGCGCCCACCCGTCAAGTTAAACGATACCTTTCTATTGGTTCTTTCACTGTGATTTCGGCGTCACTAACTTCTGTCCATGCTATAATATGTTATCGCACTTCAAAATGTGCAATGTATTGCATGAACTTCTGGTGTGTGAAAAATTACCATCCGTAGATAATTGTACCTCTTAATTAAAGAGAATATACATATTACAGAAATAATGCACAACGGATTCAACATGTTTACTGTATTAAAAGGAATAACAACAAGGCACCAGCTAAAATGCTTTTTTCGATGTGTACACAAAATTTAATACTGTATGCCAAAATAAAAATTTCTTTTACCCATAACTTTATTTATAGGTCAAATTAGATGTTTAAAGCGTGTGCAAAGCGCGTGTAAAATTCGAAATTAACGAGATGAGCGATCGCGTGGTTTTGTGACGTCACTGATGACACACACACGCACGCACGCACGCACGCACACACACACACACACACATATATATATATATATATATATATATATATATATATATATATATATATATATATATATATATATATATATATATATATATATATATATATTCATTTACATTTCCAATGGGTGGTCATGTTCACTTTTTGCATGATTATAAAAAACGTGACCATCAAAAATTCTAACATTTATTACCAGCCGCTGGCATCATCCCATTGACATGGTGGTCGAGTTTAGTCAACATTAAACATTTCTAACTTTTGTAATATGCCTTTATGTGCGACACGAATTACGGCGCACAAATGTCTAGTGGCCAAAAAAATCACAAATATCCTCCCACCAATTAATATCATCTAAAAATCCACCATTTCACTCTGAACAGTGAAATGAAAATCCCAAAGAAAAACCCTGCAACAAAAGAACTGCCTGTGCCAAGAATTTGCACCTGTCGTTAGCTGTACAGGAAGCTGTGTAGGCGGCGGTCTGTTCGGAACACGCAGAACCCGACCACACAATTGCCAGCCTGTTACATGTCAACAACACCCGCAAAACAGGCGTGTCCTATGGCAGATAAACTGGCCAACTGCACGACAACATATCGCTAAACAGCAATATGCCAGAAAAACTGGACAGCTATTTGGAACATCTTAATAAAAAGCCATGTATTTAATCAGATTTGAAAAACTGCCAAAAACATATTGTCATAAACCACTGTCAAAAGACTGCATGGTGTAAACAGTATTGCCAACCGCTTGTCGCGAAGGAACTATACCCAAAGTAAACTTGTATCTGAACAGACAAATCGTCATATTCTTTTTGCCTGACTGAGTAAAAAAAGCCGTACCTAGTATACAACGGAAACATGGTCGTTCATCCAGCATGTCAATGTGCTCACCGTCATCGCCCAGCATGTCAATGTGCTCACCATCATCGCTCAGCATGTCAATGTGCTCACCGTCATCGCCCAGCATGTCAATGTGCTCACCGTCATCGCCCAGCACGTCAATGTGCTCACCGTCATCGCCCAGCACGTCAATGTGCTCACCGTCATCGCCCAGCATGTCAATGTGCTCACCATCATCGCTCAGCATGTCAATGTGCTCACCGTCATCGCCCAGCATGTCAATGTGCTCACCGTCATCGCCCAGCATGTCAATGTGCTCACCGTCATCGCCCAGCATGTCAATGTGCTCACCGTCATCGCCCAGCATGTCAATGTGCTCACCGTCATCGCTCAGCATGGCGCAAGAAAACAACACACCTCGGATCGAATTTTAAAAAGACGGAGTACTCCGTTAACGTCATCAAACAAATGGTTACATGACTCATCCAGGAGATGTCTGACGGTTGCTGCCTTAAGAAACACGTCTGGTTGATGCGGCAGTACAACTGGGACAACCACAAGCTTTCAATTGATGCCGCGCCATTCTAACAATCGCTACACTTTTTTCTCAGCAGACCTGTTCACGCATCCACCATTTCACCTTTTATTGAAATGATACACTGCAGTTTCTGTGCTTAAAATATGTTAGATTTTATCATTCCGTCACTGATGTCCCATCGTTGTCTATTGCCAGGTACTCGTTTATACTAAGTAAATTGATATAAAGTGGAGACGGGGGAGAACGAAATTGACCAAGTTTCGATACAGCAGCGCGTGTACTCGAACCATGGTTTTCTCCATTGAAATAACTCTCGCGTCTAGTCGGGTTCGCATGTATGTATGTACACAAACGTTTTAGCACTATCCCCATTTTCGCGACAACACGTTTTCTCTGAAATTGCTAAAGGGGTGGCCACACAAACCATTACACAATATTTATTATACGTCTCAGGAGTATAAAAAATAAAGACACTATGGTTGAAGTGTTATGCTTCACACACATATCAAGACTATTTTAATATTGGTAGAATTGTGGATGTTATGTCATTTTATCTACCGCAACTCAAAATGCAAACCACACCATTCAGTAAAAAAAAATCAATTAAAGTTCTGGTTAACAACATTATGTATCCTCATTCAAGGTTCTTGTTGCACCAAAATGTTGATTGGACTTCAGTTGTTATTATTTAGGCACAATGTGTAAAGGTTGTTGCAGCTGTTTTATTATGACATTAGAATGTGCGGGGCTGTGATGCTATGTAGCCTATGTCCAGGCGCTTCCCTCCTTAATTATCGTTCACTGTTCTTGATAGAGATCTCCTTGTATGTGTCAAACACAATAACAACCCTTTTACTCTGACATCCCTTTTACTCTGACATTCGTCCTTCAGTGCCATAAACATGTCACTGCATACATTATGTCCTGACAGAACCACTGAAACAATATCTTGACCCTTTTGATGGACACTTGATTTCAGGGTCACCAGTAGGTAACCCCACAAAAAACGTGCCAGGTGACCAAGTACTTTGAAGCATTCTTTGTGTACATCAGAGGGATGGTAAGGCCACGGGGTTGGTTTCATGTCTTTCCTTGTTGCAAATCGTATATGTGACGATGTCCGGTCAATATTCAATTATGTTCTCAATAACAACATTCTAACAAATTCTCTTTCTAATATTATCATATAAATATAGCAGCAAGAAAATGTATATACTGTGCCTAAATAATAATAACTGAAGTCCAGTCTGGTGCAACAAGAACCTTGAATGAGGGAATATAATGTTGTTAACCAGAACTTTAAGTGATTTTTTTAAACTGAATGGCATTTTGAGATGGTGTAGCTAACATATCATACATGCCACGATTCTCAAAATATTAATATAGTTTTGATATGTGTGTGAAGCATAACACTTCTACCAAAGTGTCTATAATTTATATATTTAGCAGTTTCAGAGAAAACTTGTAGTCGCGAAAATGGGGATAATGTTAAAAAGAGTGATTTCACACAGAACGTTGTGAGTGCTGCAATGCTATCACCTATTTTCCATCTCTAGGTATGTAGGCCTAACGAAAAATCACTATGAGCATTCGTCCCTAAAAATGTACCGATAAACCCTCCGGATCATGGCCTATGTGTTAGGGAGTAGCAGTTAAACGATGCCTCTTTGGTAGCTTCTTTCGTTGTGATGGCCATGACGCTAAATTGTCGCACACTTAGGCATCCGCTCCCTATAGATTCTCGCCCATTATGTCGGTCACCATCTCCGTCCACCTTTTATGCAATGAATAATGCTTTTAGAAATATGAGTGATTAGCAAAATGAAGCAAAATTGCCTTGTCAGTTGTCAACGTCGACTCAGTTGCAGTCATTGCTGTCGGCGCCCGTGAGTCAGATAACATATAGTAAATGGGCCAATCACTCGGTGGGGTTGTCTCAGTTTAATAGCGCTGTCGTTATAATAGCGGCACCCTCTGTGTTCAGAGCTATTGCTGTCGGCTGCACTGCGGTGGGAAATGCGCTGTGTCGACTAGTAATACGTTGACCAAGACAGCAAGTACGACGAAATGCAAATGATTCAGCGTACACCCACGCATGACGTAGGATAAACTGACACATCCACGTTTCAACAGGTCGATCTACCAGGGGGTGTTAAAATTAACACACACACACACACACACACACACACACACACACACACACACACACACACACACACACACACACACACACACACACACACACACACACACACACACACACACACACACACACACACACACACACACACACACACACACACACACACACACACACACACACACACACACACACACACACACACACACACACACACACACACACACACACACACACACACACACACACACACACACACACACACATAATATACAAAACCGGTTAATAAAACGCGGACTGCCAATTAAGGTGACCGGGGTTCGTTCAAAGCCACCCACTGCCGTTTCGAAACTTGGACGATTTCGTTCACTCCACTTTGCCTGTGTCTTCTGGAAGAGACAATAAAACTCTTCTACCTGGGGTCTGTGCCAGTGGAAGTAAGATATTACTGTTACTATTAGTATTATTGCATCGTATGTTTTACATGTATTGTTGTATGTACGTCCCTAGAGTGCACATTGTTGTAAACAAACCTAAGGTAGCTTCTCATCAACGTCAGTCAATGTTCACTCCCAGGTAGTGGTCCTTCTCCTTCTCGTATAAACTACTAATTCAGTATGAAGTAAATGGGATGGCATTTTATTCACAAATGCATGTGTATTAGATATAGAAGCTTAACTATAAAACGAGCTCAGCCTTCGCGTCTGTTTATTACTAGAGAAAGGAGTCTGATTGGGGAGATTATTAGGGAGAATCTTCGAAATGAACGACACAAGACGAATGCACTCTAACGGTAATATATTTCGCGTACGTGTCTTTTTGTATTGTTAATTGTAGTCGGCAACGCTTGCATGTTTTCATTCTTGTGGAATTTTTTTTTGAAGTGTTCTTGAGAATGTTTGTTTTGTATTATGCTGATAAAACACCACTGTGATGGCAGAAACACCAACGTAGTCAGTTGTCATTCAACGTAAAAACAAAGGTGATTATTTTCTGACGTGTGTGCTTGCGTGCGTGCGTGTGTGCGTGCGTGTGTGAACTTAATTTAACTTAATTGGCTGTGTTATTATCTCAATGAAATGTGACCGGTCGTCGACCAGGTGTCGCTGTCCCTGGGCTAGTTGCGGTTACCACAATCACGACCGACCGAGACAGCAAGTAGGACGAAGTACAAATGAATCGGCGCACACCCACGCATTGTGTAAGCTATATGCCAGGTGTAGTAATAGCACCGCTGGCTTGTGAGGATGCAGTTTCCCCGCAGATTCATGATGACTTTCTTCCAGGGTTCAGCCTACAGTTACATTTCCAATTGGTGACCATGTTAACGTTTTGCATGATTATAAGAAGATGCGAATATAAAAAATTATAAAAGTGTTTACCAGCCGCTGTCATAATCCCACTGACGTGCTGGTCGAGTTTTGTCAAACTTAGACATTTCTAACTCTTGTAATATGCCTGTGTGTGCGATACCCCTCAATGTTGACCAATATTGACACGAATTACGGCGCAGACGTGTCTAGTGGCCAACAAATCACAAATATCCTTCCGCCTATTAAAATCATCTAAATATCCACCATTTTACTCTCAACACCTTCCACCAGCAAACCTGGCAATATCCCCGCGCAAATGCACTTATGTCAGATCGTGCAACACACAAGAAAATCTAACTGTGGCATGACCCCTTCAATGACTACGTACAAGCCACGGCAGCGCGGTTTGTCACAGTCGGCTCACCTGAGAGTTGTTCGCCAGTATCCGTTTTAAGACTGTCATCGTAATCATTCACAGATTGTTGGTAGGTTTGTGATATCACGGTACCGGCGACACGATAGATACTAATATATACAATCAGAGTTAGTTTAATAAACAGGGCAACAGCCAACAACACATCCACGTTTTACAACACAACGTTTTACAACACAACGTTTTACAACACAACGCTCGCCTCCTCTATCTCTCCCTTGACCCCGTTACCGGTCTCCTGCATGGAGTGGGGAGGGGTGTCACTATGCGTCGGGTGGGAGGGGGGTCAATTCTACAGGTTTATTGACGCGATATTACACCAATGTCCATTAGGGCGATGACTTGTTATATGTGTTTCCTCTGTAATGTTCTGAATGTCAGCATCATGATGTTATGCCAGTTGCTGACGAGCTACCGATCCCCACATTTTCCATACTGCCTTTTTGGCTCAGGTCACAAGTTCATCGATATATCCATTATCCAAGCTTGTTTCACTCCTCTCTACTTCCACTTTTCCCTTTTGTGTCAAAATTGCTAACTCTGCATCACAGCTATTTGTCAGATTAGTGCAAAGTTGTATAAGCATTTCAGTGTGCTGTCATTGAGCAGTCAATTCTTGAAAACATTTTGTTTTTACAAATCACTTATTGTGTGGCTCAAATTCTTCAAAATAGTTTAGGAGTAAGGATGTGTCTGAAATGATCACTACTTCGTGAGAAATACAACTTAAGGAGTACTTATCAAAAATAAAGCATACGGCACGCACAAACCGTGGGAACAGGAGCACTTTTCAAAAATAAAGCATGTTGGTCTAATTACAGTTGTGTTAATTAGATTGCATCTACATACAACGGGGTTATTGGATTAACTATGTAATTTTTTGTTTCTTCTCTAGTCATGTTGCATTGACTGACGAGGCTGTGTATGTGTATTTGATGCCGTAAGTAATATGCTGATGTACTGTTCAGTGCAATTAGCTTTAATTCGCTGCACTACTGTGTCGCTGCCCAACCAAACATCGAATGTAAATTAGTAATGTATGCTTAGTCCAGTAACGCATAATTGTTAAGCAACAGCCGACTGTAGGGCAACTGGGAATATTCACGAAAAACTTAGCAAGTATAAGCTGCAAAGCTCTGCTTTGTGGCAGCACCACTGCTTTGTGGCAGCACCACTGCTTTGTGGCAGCACCACTGCTATGTTCTCCAGCGCAGTCTCTAACAAGACGCAGGTGTAAACAGTGATGCCATCTAGCGGGAAATAATTATGTTTCCTGATCCAAATTGTTCAACCCGTAGAGTTTTTATTGTAAATTAAATGGGTCGAACAAACACTTGAACTACCTGCTCTACGTCCTCGGCGCCTGTCATCGTGACGATAATGAAACCACGCACCCAATTCAATGCCTCATTGAAAAAATATTTATTGTGAATAGTATAATGCATATTACTATAAACCAACTTGGTTGAATGTCTTCATCAAAGCAGTGCATAAGTCATCGGTTACATTATTGCAGTTTTAGCTAATTGCGGTTTTGTCTTGTGGGTCTATGTGTAACGTGTCATGCTGCCAAGGTAAACGTGGACAGATGGTCGGGGAAACAATGATTGGATGTCGGTATTGTTTAAAATGTCGCGGGCATCCTTAAATAACTATCACATAGTGTGTGTGTTCTCATCGACATCCTTCAGTCTAGTGGGCTAAGGCAGTGGATTCCTCTCCGGGACGAAAACCTGGGCGATGGGCCCTGCCATGGGCATATTGACCGAAACATTGCAACTCGTCTTTAAATTTAATTCAGCCATTAGTTTTATACGACTGAAGTAGTTCTAAGCTGAATTGAGTAGGAACATTGAGTAGCTGACATGTTACACAAAGACTTGTCCATTCGATAACCTGCAGTTACTAATAACTGGTGTGGAGACCCTGCCCAATCGCCAGGATCCCTCTTCTCTCTCTCTCTCTCTCTCTCTCTCTCTCTCTCTCTCTCTCTCTCTCTCTCTCTCTCTCTCTCTCTCTCTCTCTCTCTCTCTCTCTCTCTCTCTCTCTCTCTCTCTCTCTCTCTCTCTCTCTCTCTCTCTCTCTCTCTCTCTCTCTCTCTCTCTCTCTCTCTCTCTCTCTCTCTCTCTCTCTCTCTCTCTCTCTCTCTCTCTCTCTCTCTCTCTCTCTCTCTCTCTCTCTCTCTCTCTCTCTCTCTCTCTCTCTCTCTCTCTCTCTCTCTCTCTCTCTCTCTCTCTCTCTCTCTCTCTCTCTCTCTCTCTCTCTCTCTGTCTCTCTGACTCTCTGTCTGTCTCACTGTCTCTCCGTCGGTCCGTCTCTCCCTCCCTCCCTCCCTCCCTTACTCAACGTCAGGGTACATCGCACCATCAGGCAAACAAACATAAAAGACCAGAAAGAAAGAAAGAATATATAAACAATGACATTTAGTCACATCTAGTTAACTGTATGTGTAAATGTAACATCTTAAACTTTGGAATGATCACATCTGTGTTTTATTGTATCCTTCATACGAATGCACTTGGGGGATACTATGGTTTAGTCATCACGTCCACCACTTGGGGGATACTATGGTTTAGTCATCACGTCCACCACTTGGGGGATACTATGGTTTAACCATCATGTCCACCGCCGCATCAGTAGAGATTGCTTGTGAGCGCTCTAGGAGTTTCAAATGTTCACGGATTTCTTTTAAAAAATTCATGGACATTTACCTCATACAAAAGTTGACTGCTATCGAAAATGCTTTGGTTATGTTTGAAAATTGTACGGGAAAAAAAGACTAGCAAGTATTCCATGTTGGGTAGTTCATTGTTGAATATGCACGGGCGAATGTGACCAGTCAAAGTAGCCTATTACCGAGGGTCAGTTGAATCTAACTCCCAATTTTACTATCAGTCCCTCGAACCTGTCCGCGAGCGTACAACAGGCGGACGGCTTCCTGACAGAGATGAACCCGCCGTCTGTTCTCGAGCCCTGGTCCCTCACATATCTGGGCTGTGGATCGGAAAACCGGGATTCGCTACATACACTACTATGTATAATGTTTCTATGTAATTGATCACTCGATGATAATGAACACACACAACATTATTGCAAATGTGAAAATAAATTGATTGCAATATTTCGATATAATGTTGGCCTGTTGATATAATAAATACAATACGATATAATTAATGGTTTCTATTCAAAGCTTTATTGCTTTTCAAATTCTTTCCCCCATAAATTGAGCAATCCCCAGTCTCGTTCTCGTTCACACACAACCATAATTATTTTTTTGGCAAGCAAATAATTCAATAAAATTAAGAATATATTTATTCTGAAGTAAACTTTTAAGAATAAAGTTATAAACAATTGGCAAACAATGTGGAAATATGTTCATGAAAATATTGTGATTTGTTAAAAACAATTATTTGGATAATTTTGAAGAAATTCAAATGAACTGCAGTTAATTAAATTCATGTAAGTGCTAAAAGTAAACTTGTAAAGATTGTATTATGATTTTATTATCACCACACTGGGGCGCGCGCGTCGGCAATCACGCGTTATTTGGCGAGTGCCGCCTGTTTATATACCAGGGGTATCACACTGTTCGGTCATTTGACATTTTGGTTGCGGGTTCGATTCCGGTAAGAAGTACACTTTTTCGTCTTCTTTTATCTTAAGGTGCGTTTTTATTGTGCAAACAGCTCTCCTGTATTAGTAAATTAGTTGTTATAGAAAATACACATACGTATTTATATAATATTAATTATTCACAATTATTCACAATCACGGATTAAATCACATTTATGTCAGTGATGCCATATGCATGACGTGTATCATAGAGACATAAAAATAGGAAAATGTACACATTGTGTGTTGTCATGGCAACAGTAAAACATTGTCAAATCGTTACACGCACCTTTTATTTCCCGTATTAAGTTGATTGAAAATCTGGAATTGCTGAAGAGGCAAAACAGTGTTCATAGTTTTTTGTGGGAACTAACTAGTAAATTGTAGTTTCACTTTACAGCATGCGGTAATTAGACAGTATTGCAGCTATCAGAACAGGATTCGTCTGCAGTGTTGCTGAAAGTGTTTCACAAATCATCGTTGGTGATGTTACGTCTCTTTCCAATGACAGGAGGCTGAGGTTGCTGAGGCTGCTGAGGCTGCTGAGGCTGCTAAGGCATTGATGTGAAAGTGTTCAGAAGCTCGCTTCATCAATTCAATAAAGATTGAACTGAACAAAAAGGCTGAACAAAAAAGATTGAACAAGAAAAAATACAAAAACCAAAACAAAAATCTTCAACAGTAGCGTAATACACTTGCTTCTCTATTGCTCTGAAACATGAAAAAAAAACGAAACATAAATTACTGGAAGCTAGTAAGTCTCCAGACTAGATGCTTGCGCAGACTTCTACACATCAAATAGAACGAACTAATCACAAACTAAGTAACAACTCTTTAAACGAGCAATACTGAAAAGAAGACAGAGCTATTTGGGCCACGCCCTTAGAATGCCGCTAACAAGAACACCAAAGCAGGCACTGGAAGCCATCTGGACAGAGGAAAGATGACGTTCCAACGAACATCGCAAGAGAGGCACAGACCCAGAACATAAAGACACAGGACACAAAGAATGACTGCCGATAGAAACGAATGGCGTCGATTGTTCTGTCTTGTGTGTCTGGCGGTACAGGGGTGAGTAGTAATAAGAGTAAACAAGGTTGAGTAGGAGGCAATTTACACAACGCTCATTGGTTGTTGGTCTGAACCCTGACTAAATGAAAATAGGTAAAATACCTGGGGCTCTGCTGACTGTGAAACACGGAGCGAAACAGTTATTATTGTAATATAGTGATGAAGGTATGGAAAGTGTGTATATGTAATAGACTGTGTGGTATCCAAGGGCGCATGAATCTTATTATTTTTGCTGTGTAATATAACGAAAAGAAATACATGAATATGTTCGTGACATAAATCAAATAAAGCAAGCGCCGAACACGGGAATATACTTTGTGCGTCGTAAGGCACGCTTCTGTGACTAGTTTTTTCGGAACATTGTATTATAAGTGTGGAATAGCCTTTCTGCTTGTGACGAATTTATTAACACTGATGTCGTATTAATTGAAAACATATTCATGTGTATTACCTTTGTGTTGTTTTTTATTTGTGGACATTGTCAAGGGTTATATTTATTGTGTGTGTGTGTGTGTGTGTGTGTGTGTGTGTGTGTGTGTGTGTGTTTGTGTGTGTGTTTGTGTGTGTGTTTGTGTGTGTTTGTGAATGTATGTGTGTGTGGGGGGGGGGATTTGTGTGTGTGTATGTGCGTGTATGCGTGCGTGCGTGCGTGCGTGCGTGCGTGTGTGCGTGTGCGTGTGTGTGTCATTGAATCAGTTCTATGTAACTTGTGTGTTTCTGCGAGACAGGATGAAGGACTCTGCACGATGGCATCTCTCATGGACGAGTCCGTGTCTGACGGAGGTGATAGGTCAGGTGGTCCACAATGTCAAGGTGCTCAACACTGGCCAGGAGAATTGTAACATGATAATGGTCGCCGCCTTCCACTCCACAATCCATTTGTGGAACGTCATGATCAGCAATCATGGAGGCTTAGTCACGCGTGAGGTAGGTCAGTCACTGAAATAGGTATGTCAGGAGAAAAGGGTTCTGATGAGAATCATGTCACTGTCATGGGAACCAGGTGTTTAAATGGTGCAACATAGTCACACAACACCATATTTGTAGAAGGATGCTAAAAGTTGGCAAACGTTGTATTGAAATGTTTCCCATATGCAGTTTATACACTATTTGTGGAAATGTTGATCACATCCTTGAATTTGTTAATCATAACTATTTACCAAGCTAATGGTGCTCTTCCTTCTTGTTCACCGCAGTACATGGGTGAGAGTCAGGTGAAGTATTGTCGAGCCACTCTTTCTGTTGTTCATCCTTCTTTTGTCCAAGCTCTTTGTTCTTTTTATTCGACGAACCCAGTAGTTCTCAGAAACTTGCAGCTGCTGTTGTTATTGTTCTATCAACGCCACTGTCTCCAGACCACACAGGCATGCTGGCGAAGCACGCGCACGAAAGACTTTCCATTTTAACTTATTGAAAATGTTTCTCTCCAACATGACTCCCATTACGTTTCTCCAAGCATTCTTCCCCCAAATCTTGCTCTACTTATTTCGGATTCTTCCATCCAGGGTCATCTCTAGCAGCTTGATTATGTGTCTTTGAAATGTGATGCTTTTGTATTTCCCAGGGTCTTGCACATCTCCCTTCTTTTTGGGACAATTAGCCCTGTTCATCACTCCTCTGGTACTTTACCTTTCCTCATACATGAATTAAGCAGCCTCTTTGTCCAGCTGATTCCATTATCCCCGCTGCCATTACCGCTTCACGGGAACGCCTACACAAAATGGAGTGGTGACAGTGTGTAACAACGAGACCACGCTTCTGCTGCGGATTCACGAAGCCAAGCGAGAGTCGGATATGCGAGACTAGGATGTTGCTAGTAACGCACGTCGTTCGAGACAATCTTAGCTCATTCTTAGAATTTGGCCAAGCCACCGCCATCTGCGAAGTCGAATGGTGGTGATGACGCTTAATCGAGCAAACACGCTGGTAGACATATTCGATTGAATTTCACCGCGCAAGAGAGTGACAGGCTGACAAACTGACACATGGGCATTGCTAAAACCTTTATAAAGTTTGCACGTTTTGACAATAGTCGATACCGGAATGTCATGCTGTTAATCGCCAGATGGCGAATTGGCCGAATGATTGATGAAAGGTGTTCCATCAGATGCACTTTGGTGGTTGCCTAGTGGTTTATTTTTCTTGTGATGTTTTAGAATAATAATAATAATAATTAACTTCTCAGAGTCGCAACAAAACATATAATCATTTAGCATAATCGTGAACAGGGATGCGAAAAAGTCATTATCAGAACGAGGGACAACCGAAGATTTATGGTGGAAATGCAATTTGGAATAAATAATTTTTTCGGAAGATAGCTATAGTTTCAGATGTTTTTAAAGTGATTCATTCCAGACTCGAAGCGCAGCGAGAGAGAATAGAAAGCATGTTTACCCAAGTTAAGTTTTGTTTTAGGCACAATAAGTTGTGAAATTGATTATTTGAGTGGCCTAGGGATATTTGAGTACAACACGTGCCAGACAATTTTGTGCTCATTGGAGTTTAGCCAAATTTCTTTTAGCAATACTATTTAGTAATGAATTACACTAGTCAAGGCAGCTACTAATTAGCGCTGTTGAGGTTGATTTAGCAGTAGATATAGATATGTGACGCCGAAATCGACGGAGATCACGTATATGATGAAAATATGCTGGCGAAAGACAACACCTAGATTACGAACAGTATCTGATGGAAATGTATCACTACCAAGCAGTTTAACTGGAAAATGGTTGATGACCCAATTTCGTTGTTGCGTAGTGCCAATAATAATGTATGTTTTATATGGATTAAGCCTTAGCTTTTTGATTCCATCAAACACAAGATGTCAGTGAGACAATCACTTAACCTCAAAACAGATTCTTGTGCATTTGATTGTGAAAGTGGCATACAAACCCGTGTGTCATCAGCGTACAGGTGATGACTGAGGTTATGATTAGTAATGACTTGGCTGAGGGACGTAGTATATAAGCTACACAGAATTTGGCCAAGGACGGACCCTTGCGGCAATCCGAATGGAAGGTGTTGTGGGCAAGATAGTGTGCCGCCAGATATGCTAATGCTTTGGTGTCTGTCTGAAAAATACGATTTGAACCACCGAAGAGTTGGGACAAAAATGGCAAAATGTCTATGAAGGTGTTGTAAACGGATTCAATTATCAATTGTATTGAAAGCAGCTGAGAGATCTTGTAAAGTGAATGTCGTGATTTTGCTATTATCCATGTTGTCAACTATATTCTTGTGTATCTTGAGAATAGCCATTTCGGCAGAGTGGAATCGTTTATATGAAGACTGTAGTTCTTTTTATAAGTGATATTTATAAATATGTTCAGGAAGGTGATTAGCAACTACGTTTTCCAATACTTTTGACAGCAAACTGAGATTGGAGATTGGACGATAATTCTTTAGGTCATTTTTACATTTTTAAATAAGAGGATTTACAAGACCTTGTTTAAAATCCCGTGGAACAACTTCGCCCTGCATTGAAAGGTTTATGATAGTAGTAATGAGGGGAAAGATGAGTTGATCGATACAGCTTTTTAGTAGAAATGTTGGAAATGGATCAAAATCACATGATTTGTTAGGAGGTTGTTTTATGATAATGAGAACTTCATTAGTAGTTGCAGGTGTATATTATCAGAAAGTGGTACGTGGTTCATGAAATCACTACACATTCTATTCAATGAAGAATGTTCAGACAGTGCTATTTCAGCCGATGTAGAATTGTGTTTACGGATTTCCACATCTGGCAAGGGTTTTCAGAACTTTAAAAAAATAAAATTTGTTTAGTAATCGGACTTTGCTTTTGACATCATATGATTGCATATATATATATATATATATATATATATATATATATATATATATATATATATATAATATATATATATATATATATATATATATATATATATATATATATATATATATATATAGCTCTTTAGTATAACGGGGTCGATCAAATGGAGAACGAGTTCGTCGCCAAATTCTTTCAAGATATCGATGACGATGTTTTGTTACAACTATTTCTAGAGACATCCATGTTGATGGAGGACGAACTTGTACACTTTAATTTGCTTAGGGGCATGTTTATCCAGGAGTTTACTTAAGGGTTTATGGTACTGATTAACAAACTCGCATAGTGTAGATTTAGGTTGGATCAGAATTTGCAAGGTCGTCATGAAGGGTATTTATGTTAATTTGATTTATTGGTCGAAATGTGAAAAAAAGTCTAGGTATTGACCCGACTTGTAACCACAAATCAATAATGACACAATGATGATCTGATAAACATCAGTAGGAAATATTGCTTTAATGTTAATGAAAGTAGATCTAGTAATAAACAAATCGAGCCAATGACCATGAACATGAGTAGGAAATGAAACGTGTTGATGTAATGCATGTGTTTGAAGGACATCCATGAATGATCTAGTATTTAGACTTGGTAAATCAAGGCGGATATTGAAATTTCCGAACATGTGAAGGTCTTCTTGGAATCGTAAGGTGGTTTCAAGAAAATCTGGTATATTCATTAAAAAATTGGTTGTGCTTGCAGGAGGTCGGTAAATGCATATCACATTAGCAGATATGGATGAACGTTTTATTAGAATACATATTATCTCAAAGTTTTGGTATTGGTGTGTATGAATAATTTTTACTTTATATGTTTCAGGTACAAGAAATGCGACTCCGCCACCCCTATCTGAATGGCGGAGGTGATGGTGTAGGCAAAAACCATTTGCTCAAATTTCAGCAATACAGGCTGGTGTATCAGATGCTGATAGCTATGTATCTGTCAAAGCTAAAATGTATATGTGTTTAGATAACATCAGATCAGAAAGGGCAGCAAATTTATTAATGACAGGTCTAAGATTTGTAGTGGAAAAGCGCATGTTTTGAAATATTTTTGGTCCAGGATTTATTGAGACATCACCTGCAAGAAGGAGAATGATAGACAGCCTAAATGATGGGCTACAAACGGATTTTTTGTTTCTGTGTGTACATAGACCAAGACAAGAAAGATGTAAAGCTGTAGTTTTCGAAAAGCTAATTCATATACTACTGTTGATGAATATTTCAGAGTGTTTATAAGTATTATAGATATCATCTTCAAGAGAATAGCATTTATCTTTAAATAATATAGACAAAGATGATAAACAAACGACCAGCACGAAGAGAAAAAACATTATTATATGCTCAGTTATAGTGAAGACTTAAAAAGAAAAACAATTGGAAAGGTAGAATATGATGTTGTTAAGGTTAAGTGAAGCTGCATGGAAAGGAGTCACAATTCTGGGATCAAGACTAATTTGAAGCTACGACAATATTGCACCATGGTGTAAAACAAGGGTCGTCAGTTAAGATTAAGTATCGTGGCATATCTAAATCCACGAGTGGTTGAAGTAGCTTATATAAAATGAACATTTAGACACCGAATTTATTAACAATAAGCACGGATGCACGCGAGCCGCGCGTACAGACACACACATGCACCCACGCACGCACGCACGCACGCACGCACGCATGCACGCACAAACGAACTGACTCTGCTCACACTAGTGTGTGAGGTAAACTGGTGCAAGTGTTCAAGTAACCCAACTCATCTACTCATACCGGAGAAAGTTTCATATGTTACACCAATTTATACAGCGCACGCGTACAAACTCAAACTCATGCGTTAGCCCAATTATGGGATTTTTGGAGTAATCGATTTCAGACTTCTTGAGCAAGTCGTATAATAATATGACAAAAAAAACAATTCTCTTCTGCTTTTAACTTCCCAATTGTTATATAATAATACGAAAAAAAACCAATTCTCTTCTGCTTTTAACTTCCCAATTGTTAAATCTCGCCATGCGCAATTACGTCACAGCATAGTGTAATGACATCATAACCCCGCCGCTAATACAATTGTTACTATTGGAGATCGTCTGTAAACGGTTCCATACATCAGCTAGAAACCATGTCAATCAAGTCCGAAGATTTTTGTGAGGCCGTTGCTTCTTATTTCGATACATATCAATACATTGGAAAGTATGGTATGTATAATAATGATTAATTGTTTATAATTCCCGTGGGTCAGCTAAATTAATTCACTGCTTATGACGTTTCATACTAACTTCCAAACGAGGCGGGTTGTGTGACGTCATGGACATGGACACGGTCTTCGTGATGGCGGGATTTTTGTGATATTTTAGTTGATTTGATTTCATATACTAAATTTAGTAAGCTGTTTTAAATTGTTCACAGTTTAACGTTGTTGTGACTGTCATGTGTCGTGTTGTCAAATATTGCTATATGAGCCTCCTAATTACACCCACCTTCCGATGTGGCTTATCTGTGCGATACCTTGCGAGGGGTGTGGCAGGAAGTGGGAGGTTGCTCTGAGCAATTGGTGGGAGGGAGGATTGGCGGAAGGTGGACTTTCAGTATGGTGGGAGATGGGGGTTTGGCCCAGCAAACTTCGGATTTGGGAGGTTGGCCTCCAAAACAGGTGGGACATAGGAGGTTGAGACGCCTGCCACACCTTCTCCCTTGCCATGCCATGGTCTAGCAACGGAACTGTGACATTTTAGAATTACAAAATTCGTACATTTAAAAAAAAATATTGGTTCTGTACATGACGTTTAAAGCGAAACAAATGTCAAGGTTTTATAAAAGTTACTAAAACATAACCATGTGCAACTGCAATTAAGAATATCATGCCAGTGGTTTACTAGGAAAACTTTGTTGAACATACAAACCGTTTTAATGTCATGTACTGCGCCATACTGTTAGATACCCATACATAGGATGTGGCTATGCTATTTGCGTCCAAACTCAAGTTATGTGACATATTTTGGCCTTTGTTTACTAAACTAGTCCTCTTTCTAGCAAAATAGCACGTTTGTCTCAGACTCTGCATTGGTCCTGTGCATGTCGGCCTCACTTAATACGTCACTTGTAGTCTCGGTTACCCCGATTTCAGAGAACTGCCAATGCGGTTATCGGTCGCGCTGGTTAACATGTCAGCACTCGGTCAACTGGAGAAATGACTGGAATCTCACACTTTTACAACACATTCTGAGTAAACCACTGACGTGATATTCTTTATTTTAATTGCACATGGTTAGTTGTTATTACCTCTTGTAGGTGCATAGTCCCAAAACCATGACTTTTGCTTCGTCTCAATTGACCAACGGGCATCCTCGCATCACCGGGGGTTTCTGTCTATTTCAATCCTAGTTGCACACCCCACACGTGTTTGTATGTTACTTCACTAATCAACAAATTGCGACAATGAACTTCATGTTAATCATAATATCCATACAATACGAGTTCATGGGTATCAACATTACCACTTTCGGGCGGTAAATAGTGCTTTTCCCCTCTAGTCCCGCTTTCCCGCTTTTTGGGCGAAATATCCCGCTTTTCTAAATGCTCAAAAACAAAAAAGATTCACGGTAAAAGCGATATATTTATTGCACACGAGTCCATTCTAGGCACATTGTAGTTTTTTTTAATCTCGAGTGGTTTCACATTTTCTCGCGAACGAGAACGGCACATCAATATGGCGACACGTAAAACACATTAAAAAAGAGAGAAAATGCTTTCAAAATACGAATGTTGAATGTGGAAGAGTGTATCCTGCTTTTTATGATCACTTTCCCGAATTTCCGTGAGCAGACGTTGACAGCTATGCGAGTTGATATCGAGATGTTTCACCTCTTAATATTTTCGAAATAAATCGCTTGTGTAAACACCCGCTCGAGATCAATTTGTGGCTACCAGTGCGCCGCTGGAATTGGGACTAGGTCCAATTTGACCGACAGTCGGCCGACAGTTTGAAACAATAGCCAATCAGCGACAGCGGTTGCACTCGTCATGATATTTCATCAATGCTCAAGTCGGGATTGGCGCAAGTCAATGTATCGCACTCGCAATGTCCATACATGTCGCATGTCTAAACGGACACATAATCTGCTTGTGCGTAATCGTGCGATATGGTGGTATCTGACATAAATTATGCCGAGATATACTGACGTATAGCTAGACAACTTGCTGGCGTATAGCTAAGCAATATGCTGACGTGTAGCTAGACACGAGTTCATACACTACCGGAGAGTGAAGCCATCGGTGTCGGGCGATCACTACGTGTAACACCAAGTTCGTCGTTGACGTTTGACGTAGATCACGTAACTCGGAACAATCATAGAAAACACGCATTGCCTTGCAAAAAATAATTCACTAGGAACTACTATTGTTCCGAGTTACATAATCTATGTCAAAGGTCCACCATAAGTTCCTTCATAAAATATCAACCCCGGGAGAATTTGTATTATTTAATGTACGAAACATCCCCGTGGGTATGTGTACACCATGGCGGGTATCATTCGGTTTTTGTACGTCGCTTAATTATTTAATTTAATTGTTTTAATTTCTCATCTTAATTGCTTCCAATACATTGTAAGAGCATAGTACATACACAGAGACTGCATATTTAACAATTCTCACGAACATTCATTGTTTGCGTCATTACAACAATGTGTGGCATGCTTTGCGGACCTTACAAAATGTGCGCGCTCTTTACACCGAGACCGCTGATGTCCTTAGAAGAGCGCGCATTTGAAGAAGTTGAGTAATCAATAATGAGCCAATTTAACTACTGCAATTATTACCTTTATCTTCTGTAAAACCAATTATAGTGTAATCATGAATAAAGGTTCTTCACGTCATGCAAATTTGTTGGGTCTTTGTTACATTGTTTTACTTTTATGAGCAGTTGAAAGTTAAGTGCTTGCGCGATCTTATCCGCATTCCGCCTAGCACCACGATTTTCTAATTACCAGACAAAACCCGGCTGACACCCGACAGGCTTGCGTGCAGGATGGTGATAGTGATGTTTCAGTACTATATAATAGCTGTCAATCGCGTTCACAAAGAAGAAGATGGAAGAATCATATTATAATACAAAATTACACCCTTACATTTTGCCTACGCCATTTGCAGTGATTGTGTAAGAATAGGTCTACATGCGTGTGTGTATGTTTGTGTGCAAGGATGCATGCGTGTATGTATGTTTGTGTGCAAGCATGCATGCGTGTGTTTATGTTTGTGTGCAAGCATGCATGCGTGTGTTTATGTTTGTGTGCAAGCATGCATGCGTGTGATTATGTTTGTGTGCAAGCATGCATGCGTGTGTTTATGTTTGTGTGCAAGCATGCATGCGTGTGTGTATGTTTGTGTGCAAGCATGCATGCGTGTGTGTATGTTTGTGTGCAAGCATGCATGCGTGTGTTTATGTTTGTGTGCAAGCATGCATGCATGTGAATTAACGCTAATGGCGCAGCAATTAGATTTTCAATTAGGCTGGTAGGCAGACATTCAGCTATGAGGCGCACAAACACTAGTATAAGTGGCCCACAACATTAACTCGACCAAAACGTGAGTAAGCCCACTCTCAGGGCTATAAATCTCACGCATATTGGTCGTTTCAATGAATGATTAATACAAATAAGCTTATTTACTTGCACGCGCTGATAGCGCAGAGCGTCCGGGTAGGGGAGACCTGGGCTAATTGTAAACAGTGGCAAGTTGTTACAAAGTCGTTTTACGAAAACGAAGCTCACATGTCGAGTTACCATCGACAGTAATTGGTTGGACGTCGACCAACGGACATCCTGTCCAAAAATCGGGAGTTAGGAAGACGAAATTAACGAGGTGTGGACAAAAGCGACTTTTTAACCGTTTAAAACTGTTTTGGTATTCCCACATAACATCATCTCACGCAGCCACTTTTTATGTTTCGTGACTGAAACACGAAACATGTATAAGGGGTTTTGCCAAGTAAACGTTAAAATGAAATTCAGGATTTGTTATCTTCCATGTTCACTCAACTACAAAAATTGTATTTGTGGCAAGTTATTACGACTGTAACAACGCTTGAGCGGCTCGCACCGACAGCTCAGTCGGAGAATTGTGTGTTGACAATGACTGAAAGAACAACATTTATGTAACCACGACGTGTGAACGCCTTGTTTCACATATAAAGCGTAACATACTTATTTATAGCCAGTACTGTAAATGCTAACAGAGTTAATTTGTTTACCTATATATGAAAAATTGTTAGACTTTCGATTAGCCAATTTATTCCTTGTTCATTTGCATCTGGGCGTTTTGCCTTGGATGACTATCTTGTTAAATCTGTACGACACAGCTCTATTTGATCAATTAATAAATATTGCACGATTAATTGAAATGTGGATGTTTGTGCATATGTGTTTACGTGTGTGTATATCATCAAGTCGCATTACATATCATATCATCAAGTCGCATTACAAACTATTTCATACTCCATTCAATAATTTACATTCCATACACATTCGTTTATTATGTAGGAATCCGGGGAAAGTCTCCCCTTTGGTAACTAACAATGAAAAACTTAATATATGAAGCTGTGAACACGTACATTGTTATGCACACCGTGTAGAAGATGTATAAGTGTGTGTTATCCAATTTATGTAATAGCAGTAATTAACATGTACGGGCCGACCTGGGTCAGCTGCGTCGGATCACCATAAACAAAACCAAGTGGCACAAACTACACAGAACAACACAAGAGAAGCGGTGTAGGCGGTTGTAAGAGCCAGCTGCTCGCGCAAGCCAACACAATACTTGCTTAAAAGAGTCTAACACAGTACATAACATGGACTTACATGGAATTCTGCCAAATGGCACCATTGGTCAAAGATATATAACCGATTTCCATGTTGTCCGACTACCCCGTTTTGCCCGCGTTTCCCTAGGCTTAAGCCTTAACAGCACCACACACCCATTCACATGGATGAGTCCCGGGGGGGGGGAGTGGTACTGCCATACCAAAGCTGTGGGGGTGTGCCGCCAAAGCCCCATGGAGCACATGGAGAGAGATAGAGAGAAATCAAGAAATTTATGGTCACCAAGAGAGAATTATTGAACAATTTATCTAATATCTATAAGCGTAAGGTAAGCCCGGGCGGAACGTTTTCATTGGGAAATTTCCTCTTCGATGAAAGAGAGAATTATCAGGTTTAATTGGGGCACAAACAGAGAAAATTTACATTTTTTCTTCGGACAGATAGAGAAAAATGGCCTAAAACAAGGGCATTTGCGCGGCACATGCATGTATACCTCAGTATAGGGAATACCCCCCCCCGGGATGAGTCTAGTCTCTAGACTCTAGTTTCCAATATACGGTAGTTTATACCAAATAAAAATTTTACTAATAGTAGCAACACTAAATTATGTGTTAAGTGATTAATTATCCCATAAATCACCACAGTGCAAGCGCACAAACCATCAAGACTCCCAAGTTAGCACAATAATTGGGCTGTTTTGTGATAACCACTTCAGAAGAGTGACAGCGATTAGAATTGTTTACAATCTCACTTGGCGTGCGTATGACAACGGCTTCGTCACGTGACCAAACAAACTTCTCGCGGCGGCCATTTTAAGATCGTGTATCAGAGCAGGTGCGCCGTAGCGCGAACAAAATGCTAGGCTAAATCATTATAATGAGCGTGTACTTAATGGAACATATACGCAGATGGACCATGATTGAATAATTGGATGTTTATGTTACTACTTGAATTGGTAACACTTTGTGAAACGGGTCAGGACGGAAAACACTGACTGACACTGATCGTCTCTCAGCCGAGAAACGCGAGCGTTGCCGTTGGCCGCAGTCCAGTCGTCTAATCAGGTAGGATTAGGCCAGCAGTCGTTTTTGGTGATAATGCTGCGATTGTAATGAATGCGAAGGCTAAGACCACATCACACCCACTCGCCATGTCAAGTTGGCTTCTTATCCCGTTGGCGTTGTCTCTGAGACACTGACGATCCAGACTTCGATCTGTAGTTCTGGATTTGGATAATTGCAAGCCAAAGTCCTACTACTAGTAGTACTACTAGTAGTACTACTAGGACATAGTCCTAGACTTAGGTCAAGGATATTCTGTTTAGGGTTTATTCCAGAGTGTCCTTCTCAAGTGACACTGTTTGACATATTTGATGTATTATATGTTGTCATTATAAAATAAAGAATAAAGATACGTTTTATTACCAAGTAGCAAGTACAAGGAATTCGTAGTGTTGTGTCTTTAGCACAAACATACACACATGCACCCAATAACACACGGAACTAAACATTACATATCACAATCGTAATGCTAAAAACAGTTAAAAACAAACGGGAGAAATATAATAGATTGCAAAAGATAAAAACGCGACATTGCAACTACCTGCCAGAGGCAAGACATTTATGCTGGCTCTCCGTTTAAAAATCTCAGCGCTTGAGGATAGAAACTATTGTTGAATCGCGTCGTTTTAGTTTTTATGCAACGGTAGCGCTTGCCGGAGGGAAGGAGTTCAAAGAGATGGTTGGCTGGATGATATGCGTCTTGTACAATACGCTTGGATTTGCGCAAACTGCGAGATCGATAAAGAGACCTGATGTACGGCATATTTAACCCGATTAGTTTAGAAGCGTTCTTGATGACTGATACAATAATAAGTTACTGATAAGAAATTAATAATAAAATGTTAGTTAGTACATTATTATAAAGAAAGGACTATCCAAAATATTATTTCACAGCCTTAATTGGTTATGTGTGTCTAAAATTAGTAGATAATTTTTACAATCGGATGAAGGCTGGTGGTGCATGAAATATGTGACACATTTTTATTTGTTGAAGTTCAAAATGATAAAAATAACTTTATTGGAGTTGAATATTTTAAGACATTTAAAAAAATTAATGGATATGTTATATGTGAACTTGATATAGAAGGATTTGGACCACCATGTGAATGTTTTTCCGACAGGGTTGATAAAATGTTAAATTATTACTATTATCTACAATGACTCCATACACAACACCAAATTTATGTCAAATGCATGAATAAATTAATTAAGTAATTAACTGTGAAACAGCCCAATGGCATGTCGCTATATTTCGTCTTTCAGAGTCTTTCAGACAATGGCAGATGACTCAACATTGGCGTAACTTCGCAGATGGCTCAAAGATGTTTCATGTTGGGATTGCCATTCAATTTAATATTCATGTACGAGGCAGTTAATGATTAGTTTTGTGTGTTGTGGAAGATGGAACAACAAAATAGACCGTTTCGACGACTGAAACACCGAACTGTTGTTTTAGACCTTGAGGAGCTCAACGACATGGAACCTGTGACCTTGCAGTCAGAGGAGAGGTCGTTTGTGCTGCCCGACTCCAAGCTGAAACGCATTGATTATATCATCGTCTATCCAAAGAAATCGATTGATGAAATCCACCTGGATGCTGATCAGAAAAGCTTCCAAAAGCGACAAGAGTTACGACGGAAGTTTCAAGAGGCACTGTTAGCTGAGGGAATACTCATACAGAAAGACATTATCGGGGAGAACGTCTACCTCAAGTTACATGTGCCGTTCCAAAGGCTTTGTGAAGAAGCGGAGAGGACCAAACTCGAGATGCCCTTGTCTGGGGTAAGTACCCATTCCCAGGGATCCCATTCTTAGGGGGGCAGCCATGGCCTAGTTGTTAAGGTGTTCGACTCTAAATTCGAGGGTTGTGAGTTAAAGACCCACACTGGGCACGGTTCGTTTTCGAAGCTTAGGCAATTTCGTTTACCCTACTTTGCCTCAGTCTACTCAGCTGCAAATGAGTACAAACACTGTTTGGAAGGTACCTGCGATGGTCTAGTGTCCCGTCCAGGAGAGTCAGTATAACTGCACTCTAAGTTGCTTCGCACTACAGAATCCAGGTTTAAGCACTGGCCATATAAGCCTTCATGGCTTCCTAAGGCGTAATGCCTGGGGGATGACTTTACCTACCTTACCTTACCCAGGGATGTCACTGCTTATTCTTCGCACTTCCCAGTGAGGATATTCACCCCCAGTCTGTTAACTAAACTTTATCTGTTTTTTCTCTTTGCTCCCTTTATAAATAAACGGGTGAAGCTAGCTAGTTGAACATGTAGTACTGGCAATTTCTTGCAATGCCCCGGCTGTTAACCCTTTCCACATTTCCCTGTTGGCACCCTTCTTGCACTTGTCATCCTCCTGTGCGTTACTTTTACCCCTCTACGCAGTCCTCCCATCTCAGTTGCAGTCTGCTCCTTTTCTTACTTGTATCTTAACTTGCTAGGTAGAAGAGGGTTAAACTGGTTTAAAATATGGAAAATGTGAATTTAAAAACTTTCATAGTTCGAAAGGTTCCTTGGACCCCCCCTCCCCTCCTTTGAAGGGTTTCTAGTGTAGCACAGGCTTCCTATCCTCTTTTTGAGTGTGGGTAAGAAAATACTATTTGTGTTAACTAGCGATAATATTTTATCTGTACTTTTATGTTATACTGGTTTGTACATATATAAATTACTATTTATCGCTAAGTAACTTAAATGGTAATGAACCAAATAGCGGAATTAATGGTACAGTGGGTATAATAAATAAATTATGATTGTCATAATTTTTTACTTTAATATTATATTTAGTTAGTGTAAGGGTGAAAATACTCATGGATGAATGACCCAGAACCATAGTTCAGAAAACATGCAAACTTTTTTTTTTTGGAAGTAGGTGAAACAGAGGCCGCGAGATAGCGTCAGTGAAGGAACAGTGTATATTCGATATCAGAAATTATTCTTTCTCACAGAGGACAATACATGAATGGAACAAATTATCTACAGATTGTTTGCTAGCAACGTGAATATGTTTTAAAACAAGGTTGGCACATACCTCAGCAGAGTGGGTTACACACAAATGAAAAAATGTTGGACAGTCGATAAGTCCATGGTTTCCTTGTCCACTGGTTTTTCTTTGCATGGCAATTTTGTTAAATCTTGTATTGTTCTCATGCGTGTTTGTGTTGCAGTGTGAGATCTATGAGGATGAAGAGAATGAGTGTAAGTTTTTCTGGAATCAAATTGAGGAGAAGTACCTGTACACAGACAACGAGGGTACGTCTGACTTCTATAATCTTCTTCGCTCAAGATAGAGCATATGTCCAGTGCACTCTGTCCAGGCATGTCCAGGCATAGTGTCAATTACATTACAATGTGATCTATTAGTATTACTATTACTTTGTTTTCTTTCTATTACTATTCATGCCTCGACATTAAGTTGTTGGGCCCGTAGATTTTAAAAGTTACTGGCCCCCCAAAAAGTTACTGGCCCAATTTTTTTATTGTAAAAACACTTTTGCAATACATCGTATTACAAGTCGACGATGTGAGTTTGGCCGTGATTTCTTTTACCGTTGGTGATTTAGTTTTATCCTCTCTATCAGTAGTCCACATGGCAAACATTGTTGCTGCTAGAATCGTTTGAGAATCAGAAGCCCCTGTAGAAGTCGCAGCAGGTTGCGTTTTGAAAACGACAGGAGATGCCGTCGCGTGCATACTGTCAGCATTTTTTTACAATCTGTATCGAGTTACAACTAGTTATACTAAAAAATACGACGGGCGTATCGCACCTGACACTGTATATAACTATAGCTGATACAAATGGGTTTTATTTCTTTCTAATATAAACTTTTGGACTGAAGTACAAAGCTATGGTAAACTTAGCTATCTGCGATGCACCTTAGCGTGTCCTGGAATGTATGTTAGGTGCTGTTGTGACACCTAGCGGACAGTCCGTGAACCAGTCGGTTTATACGAAATCAGTACATCGAAGGCATATCACGATAGCCGACATGTATCGCGCATAAGTAAATACTGCAATATATTGATATACTGGTAACACGGTGCAACCCTAGTAAAATATAGGCATCCACAATGCATGAGCTTCACAAAAAAGTCTGCACGTCATCGCTAGTAGCGACGCCATATGGACTTGTTGTGAGGCTTGTACATATCAAAACAAGATGTCAGCTTTACGAAGCAACAACACAAAAGCAGATGAGATGAAGATTTTGTTTAATTGTAATACTGGGGTGGATGGCAAGAGCAAGCGATTGAAATGATGACCTGTTGCTGTGACTAATCGTATAAAAACGATCTGAAACTAGTAAAATATGAAAACTTGTGGCCCGAACTGGGCCGGCAGCCCCAAAAAGGGCACCGGGCCAGTGGGCCAGTGTTAATGTCGAGGCCTGCTATTACATCCTGAAGGCAAAGTAATCTATTACTATTAAATGTGAATCTATTACTATTACATTTTTCCATAGCAACTATTTGCTTTCGATTATTATATGCTACATATTTTGACTTTCCATTCAGTAGTACAGTAATTCTACAACAACAACAATAACAACAACAACAACAACTCATTATTCAAGCAATCATCAATAATCAACATTGACAGTAGAATTTCATCTGAACATACATCACAACATGCCAGCCAGCCAGTATTATAGGGACACAACGACTCGTTTTCTCATTCAGATTTGCTCAAACCAGATAATAACAGTTAATTGTTTGAAGTGTATCCTTTCATCATGTGATGCCAATATGTGCTCTGTGCTGTTGCTCACATACATTCATGGCTTTGTTTGGAGTTTATAGTAAAGTGCAGTAGTGCTGTGTGAGGCATCACACCTATTACTATTACTTGAAAACATTTAATCATTACTATTACTATTACAATGTAATTGACCCCAGGCCTGACTCTCGTTGGCAGCTTTCTTAATTTCTTTCCATGTGATGTGGTTCTGTGCTTTTTCATTTCCTCAGCTGCTGATCTCCAACTGTTTGTTGGGTGTTTTCTCTCCTTGCCCATTTCCTTTCTTCAATCTCCTCCCTGATGCTGTACTGGTTTGTCCTCCCCATGAGCTCCTTGTCTGTGACCTTGTCTTGCCATTTAATGTTGAGATCGTGTCTGAGACATTCGCTTATGAATGTTTGGAGTTATCTGGTTGTTGTCTTGGTTACTCTCCATGTTTTCTGGTTGTTGCCTTGTTCTGTCTGTGTTTTCTGGTTGTTGTCTTGTTTACTGTCCATGTTTTATGGTTGTTGTCTTGTTTACTCACCATGTTTTCTGGTTGTTGTCTTGTTTACTCGCCATGTTTTCTGGTTGTTGTCTTGTTTACTGTCCATGTTTTATGGTTGTTGTCTTGGTTACTCTCCATGTTTTATGGTTGTTGTCTTGTTTACTCACCATGTTTTCTGGTTGTTGTCTTGGTTACTCGCCATGTTTTCTGGTTGTTGTCTTGTTTACTCTCCATGTTTTCTGGTTGTTGTCTTGGTTACTCTCCATGTTTTATGGTTGTTGTCTTGTTTACTCGCCATGTTTTCTGGTTGTTGTCTTGGTTACTCGCCATGTTTTCTGGTTGTTGTCTTGGTTACTCGCCATGTTTTTTGGTTGTTGTCTTGTTTACTGTCCATGTTTTATGGTTGTTGTCTTGTTTACTCTCCATGTTTTCTGGTTGTTGTCTTGTTTACTGTCCATGTTTTCTGGTTGTTGTCTTGTTTACTCGCCATGTTTTCTGGTTGTTGTCTTGTTTACTCGCCATGTTTTTTGGTTGTTGTCTTGGTTACTCTCCATGTTTTTTGGTTGTTGTCTTGGTTACTCTCCATGTCTCAGAGCCATAGAGCAGCACACTTTTCACTTTGGTGTTGAATATTCAGATTTTGTTTCTTGTATTCCACAGTCTTTAAGATGGAAAACGGTGCTTTTATTGAAGTAATTGTTAGTTTAATGCATACATTATGTAACAATTAATATATAATTTATTTTAATTGTTACACAATTAAAATTAACAATTAATATATAATTTATTTTAATTGTGTAACAATCAAATTTGTTTTTAGCAAATGCCTAGATGTTAAAAATATTTGTTGCAACATTTTAACATTGCTTGCATTTTAACATACGCAAACTTTACGGAAACATGTACATAATATTATGGTATTACGCATATTAACAACATTAATATTGTTTAATAAGAATTGCCTTAATTTTCTGTGTATAATACACCCCCTGACTTTTTGTTCAAATCTGACAGAATTTCTATATTACCATGTATAATACACACCCTAACTTCGTAGTAACAACCCCCGATTTTCCCACTGCCAATAGTTTGGTTGAAGCACGGTTTAGAGTGTCCCTTAGTCTAGATTATGGTCCAAGTAGTACCGTGTTGCATCAGTGTCTTCTGCTGTGTTTTTTTACCTAAATATTCGGATAAAATATCATAAAACTTGCTGAAAGAGCAGTTTTTATAAAACAAATATTGATGAGTTTGTGTTTTGTAGAATGTGTAGAATAATGCTCATGGTAGATGGCCTTTCTAGGCTTATTTTGTCAATGGCTAAGTCAACCTTGTAATATTTATAACTAGGTACCGGCAGTTGCTATGTACTGGCGTAGCGTATGAATCATCGACCTAGCACTTTGGCCCATTGGTGTAGTTCAAAAGCATGTTGATCTTCTGTGGTTGTTTATAGCAACAGACAAAATATTAATAGACCTGCAGAACCCAACCATAATAGAAGTGCACATCCATCATAGCAGTTGTACACATCCATCATATCAGTTGTACACATCCATCATATCAGTTGTACACATCCATCATAGCAGTTGTACACATCCATCATAGCAGTTGTACACATCCATCATATCAGTTGTACACATCCATCATATCAGTTGTACACATCCATCATAGCAGTTGTACACATCCATCATATCAGTTGTACACATCCATCATATCAGTTGTACATATTTAATGTGTCCCAAATTTGGGATTATAAGTAAGGTGAAATCAATATATTCATCACATTTCTTACCGATTACCAGTTACTACAATTCTGGTTGTATTTTATCCTGTTATAAGAGACAGATCTAACCATTTATGAAATTAATATGATGTTACGCAAATACAGTAACTTTCAAATATCGTAAACGAGTAACATGACATTATGTAAATTGTTTTTTTACTACAATGTTACTCTTTTCAAACCTTTTTCTTTGCATATTTAATTTGTTCATTTGATTTGTTTGTATAAACACTATTGATTGATTAAATAATTGATTGTTTGATATCATTGCTACACATATGAATTATGAATGCTGGATTCTCCATGTGTGTGTACCAATGCCAGATCAGCAATTTATAGGCCAATTTTTTTAGCTGAATTTCAGCTTGGTCAAGCTAAAATTAATAGTTTGTCTCATGATTTCATAAAAACTAAATAAACTGTTTGTACTAATGAGTTAGCAGTTGTAGTTGATGCTAGATAGGTTTGATTTTTTGGCGAAAAGGGTTTGAAACGAGACGAGTCTAAAGTTGAAGTGTTGAGACAACTTTAATTTAAATTGTTTTTAATTCTGAACATTGTTATTTGTAGTTGATTTTGTGACGGCGCCCTTTGAAATAAACAAGATGTACGTGTATAAAGGATTTGAGAATCCCGACACGTTCTTCAGATCAGCACTGCGATATTACTTGGTACGTGTTCGTTTCTCCTCTATGAATTTGTTATCCCATTTCCTTCAAAGTCATGGAATTTAACAGGAACATGTAATAATTTTCATTTGTCAATTGATATGGAGTTTTGTAAAATTAAAATACCCCTATTCTCTAAATTTGTCGATGTCAAAGTTCATCTAAACGAACACATTTAACAGTATATAGTTGAACCTCAGTAACACAACCACCTCGCCGTTATGGTCACGCTGGGACAATCCAAAATAATTTTTATAATAGTAAAATAGGGCAATTAGTCCCGCTAATATGGTCACTGTACATTCAGTTAAATGTTAGCATTTCAGTCCTTGAACATCCATGACATTACAGGTATGTCCTTAGATGGTTCGAGGTAGAAATTATCTCCTGTGTTCGTGGCAACTTCACATGTGAGTTTGCACTGGCTAATTCAACAGTGTACTGCCAAATAGACATTTAATGAATGTTGATTACCATCTACAGTCAACAGCAGGACAGGAAAGATTCTAACTGACATGCAAGAAATGTTAACCATGTTAAATGGAAGGGACCGGGCCATTTGCCCCCCAGACATTTATTCCTTGGTCACTTGCCCCTAGGACACTTGCCCCCCAGACATTAGTCCCTTGTCTTATTGCTAATCTGGACATTTGCCCCCTATTCATATCTTCTGCATTATTTGTAAGTTTTTATAAGAAATAGTTTTTTTAAACTTATTTTTTATTTCTGAACATGAATTCAAGATATGTATTACCCTAACTGCAATAAAATCCTTTGTGTCAGATCAGCTAAATAAATTACTTTACCTGGACCAGTTATGTCAATTGAGGATATTTGAAAGAAGCAACCTCAACAAGGCTTCTTTTGAATTGTATTTACTTATTTGTTCCCAGTATGCTACTGGTGATAAGACCATCTCAGACACACTCCAGGGGATAGGCCATTGCATTAGGCTACAGTGACTTTGACTTGTCATTGAATGTTATTTTATTGTAGTAATAATACTGCAAACTGATTTTGACTTGTCAACTATCATGGAAAAAATTGGCAGATGTCTGGGGGGGGCAAATATCCTATTAGGCAGATGTCCAAGGGGCAAGTGTCCCAGGGGCAAATGTCCGGGGGGGGCAAGAGACCACAGCCCTAAACGGAATGTTCAACAGTTTTAAGGCAAAACAAAAGTCATGGTTTTCGAGCTATGCACCTAAAAGAGATAATGAAGACTAATTGTGTGCAACTAAAATCAAGAATATCATGACACTGGTTTACTCAGAATGTGTTCTATAAGTGGGAGATTCCGGTCATTTCTCCAGTTGTTAACCAGGGAGTCCGATAAGCACATTCGCAGTTCTGTGAAAACCGGGTAGCTTAGACTGTTGTGACACATTAATGGAGGCCAGCTTTACAGAACCAATACAAAGAACTTTGGTAGACTTTGACACTCGTGATGTAGGGTTATATAACAATGTGGTGCTGCCCATAAAATTTAGATGCTGTGTGTTCAACAAGGTTTTCCTAGTAAACCACTGACATGATATACTTAATTGTATTAAGACCATGACTTTGTAATACTGAATTAATTAGTAAGATAATCTCCATACAAAACATGTCATTATCATTTCTTAATATTTGAGCAAATAGATGATTTCGCAATTAATTAAAATATGTTAGTTTAAGACATAGAGAGTACTGTACAGATATAAAAGACAGATTTATTGTCTGTCAAATTCCTGTTTTACGCAATTTCTGACTGTAACTATACTACAACAATACAATTTATGACTGTAACTATGCTACAACAATCCAATTTATGACTGCAAATATGCTACAACAATACAATTTCTGACTGTAACTATACTACAACAATACAATTTCTGACTATAGCTATGCTGCAACAATACAATTTATGACTGTAACTATACTGCAACAATATAATTTATGACTGACTGTACTACAACAATGCAATAAAGATTAAAACATGACGTATAACAATGTTCATTTAGATGAACGTCGAGACCAAAAAAATCTAGAGAATTGTGGCATTTTAATTATAGGAAACCCATTCATTCAGTTAACCGATGCAAATTGTTGTACATTGCCTTAAATAAAAGTGGGTTATGCTCAGCGAAGTATGACAGGCTAACTAGTCTTTTAGTTTTTGATTAATTTTGTCTTGAGACAGTCATGAATAGTGCATGTGATGGTGTCTCATTACCAGTTACGGCTCTGCTTGTTTTGATTATATTGTTGCGCGATTTGAGTATCTTGGCAATCTTGGTTAATCTTGTTAAATTATTTACATGTTCCATTATAATCAAGTTAAGTCACACTAATTGCGAAGTTGATGTAAGAACTATTGAAATATGATACAGGTGGCAACATTAACATTTTTAGGCAGAAAATACCATTTTTCTCCCTTGGTCCTGCTTTCCCATTTTTTAGATGAAATTTCCTCCTTTTTTGGTAATTTTAAAAAACAAATAACTTCTTCTCCTTCTCTGTTGGCTCTAAAAGAGCGTTGAGAATATTTCTTCAGATTCAGATATACTTATACACAAGAGGCCATTCTAATCACATTTTATTTCTTTGGTTTCAAGTGATTTCTTATTTTCTCGTGCGTGCGTTCACTATGAACGAAAATGGCACATCTAAAAAACGGAAGAAAACACCAAAAACCAACGAATGTTCAGTGTAAGGGGGGCTTCCCAATTTCATGAGCACTTTTCCATGAGCAGACGTTGACACCTGTGATATTATCATGTAGTGAGCAGGCTTCATTTTCATTTCAAGGTCAACCATATGCTCATTAACATTGATATCACTGACACGAAGGACGGGCACCTCGACGATGATCCAATGTCTAAGAAAGGTACTGTATTGGGTCCACAGATCAACCAAACAGTCCTTCACACATCACACTCCCTCCTCAACTGATTCAGCCCATCATTAATCAGGGTTAATGATGTTCAGATCTGTAGTGTGTGAATAGTTTAATTAATATGTGCACTTTAATTAAAATGATTTAATAAAAATGTACATACTTTTGTCAAAATCATCGGATGTTCTAACTTTAGTACATTTAATTTGTACATGCCGATCACATGACGTTAATTATGCACTGTTGGTGACTCCAATACTATCGACATTTATGTTTCGAGTGTCCTTGATCATACCATGGAGTTTGTATACTTATTTGTACATGCCGATCACATGACGTTAATTATGCACTGTTGGTGGCTCCAATACTATCAACATTTATATTTGGAGTGTCCTTGATCATACCATGGAGTTTGTATACTTATTTGTACATGACGTTAATTATGCACTGTTAGTGGCTCCAATACTATCGACATTTATGTTTGGAGTGTCCTTGATCATACCATGGAGTTTATATACTTATTTGTACATGCCGATCACATGACGTTAATTATGCACTGTTGGTGGCTCCAATACTATCGACATTTATGTTTGGAGTGTCCTTGATCATACATGGAGTTTGTATACTTATTTGTACATGCCGATCACATGACGTTAATTATGCACTGTTGGTGGCTCCAATACTATCGACATTTATGTATGGAGTGTCCTTGATCATACCATGGAGTTTGTATACTTATTTGAATGTTCAAACCAGGTTTGAGTTTGCGTCTGTTGTCTGTCATCAGGAGAGGTGGTCTAATGGTTAGAGCATCCAACTGTCATTCGAGAGGACAGTAGTTTGATTCCACCTCCGCCGTTTCAAAGCTTGGGAAATTTTGTTCACCACACTTTGTCTGTGTCGTTCGGAAGAGACACTAAAAGCCGTTGGTCCCTTCTGCCAGGTGTCTATGCCAGGGGAAGTGAAAGATCCCATGCAGGGAAACGGAAAAAACCTGTTGTGGACTCACTAACTCTACAAAAGGAAAACTCTGAAATAAACCACTCCTTTAACAAGATTTAAGAAGATTGCCATCCCAAACAACAAGTTCCAGATGGCAAGTGGACAAGGAAGCCATTGGCTTATCGAGAGTCCAACAATTTTCTTGTCTATGTATAGCCCGCCCTTATCAAATATCTGTCAATTCTATTTTTAAACATATTCACACTACTAGCATTAACACAATCATATGGCAGTTTGTTCCATTAATTTATCGCCCTCTGTGAGAAAGAGTACTTTCTCATGTCCAACCTACACTGCTCCTTAACTAATGCTGCTTTGTGTCCTCTGGTTCTACTTCCTTCTTTAAGTTTGAAGAACATATTCCTATCAACATCCTCATAACCGTTCACTATTTTAAACACTTCTATTTGGTCTCCTCTTAGTCTCCTGGTCTCTAGTGTTGTTAAACCACATTGTAATAAGCGACTTTCGTAACTAAGGTCTCTCAATTCTGGAATCATTTTAGTTGCTCTTCGTTGAATTCTTTCTAATTTGTCTATGTCCTTTTTACGATATGGCCTCCATGCTTGGATACTATATTCCAAATGTGGTCTAACTATTGATTTGTACAGGGGAACTAATTTATCTAGATCATCCTGTAAACTTTGTTTATCTGTATCATTAGTAACCTTTCTGAATACTTTTGTGTCAACTGCAAATTTGAGTACTTTGCTAGATATGTCATCTTCCAAATCATTTATATATATTAAAAACAGTATAGGGCCTAATACTGATCCCTGTGGTACCCCACTCAAAACAGACTTCCAGTTTGAAATCTCACCATCTTCTATGTTAACCCCAGACAGGGCTGTTTAGAGTTAAATGTAATAAGTCTTATTTCATAATGCATTGCTCAGTTCCCTGTTGTTGTTTGTTGATTTCTTGTAGGTCTTCCATATCTGCTTCTGAAGGGAGCATTCAAGGACGCATTTGTCCTTCATGATGAGGCCGCTGACGACCCGATGGAAGAAATGGAACACCAAGAGGAACTCGCACGCACAGGATCCACGAAAGTCTGCCAGAAGAAACAATTGCTGCTCCCTGACTCGAGACAAGAACTCGACGATACGTGGGGGCCTTTCTTCAAATACCAGCCATTGTGGAAGATCCGGAACTACTTTGGCGAGAAAATCGCCCTATATTTTGCCTGGTCGGGCATGCTTGTAACATCACTGTGGATTCCGACAATCTTTGGAATATGTGTGTTTATTTACGGCCTCAAAGTTAGGTAAGTTATTTAGGAATTTATTTTAGGGAAAGTCTGGAAAAAATATCAGCGTTGTCCACCATATCACGCTTCCCAACAGTGGCGCCATTCAGCATGTCCCCACTGCCACAGCTTGATTATAAATAAAAAATAGACACTTGCACTCTGGTATAAACGATTACTTAGCTGGGTAACGTCTTCGTTGTTTACGACTTGTTACGTAATTGGAACTGTACACCTGAGTATATGTAATATAGTTTAAAATAAAAATTAACATTATTTTGTTCCTATAAACAATTTTAATGCAAACACTCCTCAGTTCTATGCAATTTAAATTGAGAGATTTCTTGAAAAAATTTAGTTCATAGAAAATAAAGATCTGCAGGTTCTGTACATCTTTAATTTTAAGTAAATGTAAGTCACAGTAACTTGTCAAAATGGTGAGTGACACCACTGGTGTACCAGTGGTGTCGCTGCAACAAGCGTGGATCACAATAGTGCAGTGCTGCTGATTGGTTAATATTGCATATCCACATGCAGCCCCACCTGTGAGCAAAACAAATTGTATCTAATTAACCATGTATGTGTGGTGTAGTTTTGTGATTAGTGTTGACATAATTATATACATAAGCATATATACATACATACATTGTCACCTACCTTTGGCCTTTGACACAGTTTGGCGACATTGTCACTAACCTTTGACCTCTGACACAATTTTGTTTGTGCTGATGTCTTCCACAGAAGGAATAGCACACGTGTCAACTAATTTATTATTATTTATTGAACTAATTAATTTGGTATTTACATACAGTTTTCTATGCATATGCGCACGTCATGTTTTAACAAATTTATTATAATTTACTTAGCTAATTAAATTTATATTTATATGCTTTTTACTTTGTATATTATATATATATATGTATATATTATATGTTCTATATATATTTTAACTCATTTATTATTTACTTAACTAATTAATTATATTAATTTCCAGAGAATTTCCACAGTTTCACTGTAATTAAATTATTTTCTTTTTTACATTATGCAATATTGTCATGACTAACTTGCATGTCTATGTGACTGAAATAAAGTTCATTCATTCATTCATATATATATATATATATATATATATATATATATATATATATATATATATATATATATATATTATTTATGGCGCTATATAAATGTGCTTATTTTGTTGTTATTCCAGTATAACTGACCATAGCAGTACCCCTGCCCTGGATAATCAGACCGCCGCAGACAAGTAAGTGCACAACATATTTGTGTCAGGCAGCTTACCAAAAAGCAAACCCCAAAACCCAGTGGAATGTCTGGCTGCTAAATGTGGGGTGTGGTGGCTCTGTGGTTAGACCGCGGGACTGTGAATCAAGAGAACCAGGGTTCGAGTCCACCTATTCCCGTTTCGAAACTTGGGCAATTTTGTTCATTCCACATTGCCACAGTTCACTCAGCTGTATAAATGACTACCTGGCTATATACAGTGGTTGATATATTTGGATAAATAGTCTTTGTGCAGTAATTGCAGTATGCAGCAAGTGGACAGGCACCGTGGTCTCCTCAACTGGGGTCTGACGTTCTAACTGTTGTGCTACTGCCCACCGAATGCAAACATATCTTGTTTATGAAAATATCTTTAATGTGCTTGATTTGGTCATGTTTGGCCATATGCTCTAAAATTCAGGCTCGCACCTCATCTGTCACCTCCAGACTTCTATCTTTGGGGCTATCTTAAGGACAACGTCTACCAAGGAAGGCAACAAGCCATAGATGATTGCAAAACAAAATTCTGCCCAAATATGCAGTCGCTGATGCAGAATATGTCATTTTCAAATTGTCCACGTCAAATTCAGGTGTCTGCAGTGCTGAGGGCGACATCTGGTGCATGTGCTCAAACCTCAACTAAATCAAGGACATTAAAAATATCCCTCCAAAACTTTCCAGTGATCATGTGAAACAAATGTGAAATATGACCACTGTTGCATCATTCAGCGCCATGCAGTGAATTGTTACGGGACGTCTATTGTTTTAAATTGTGTAACTGTTCACTGCGAAGTGCTGTCGTACAGTCCAACATCCATGAAATTCACAAAGCAGTTATCAATATGACACCACGGAGTTGTTAAAAAACTAAGCTTGAGCATATTTATTGGAGATAAATGTTTGTAAACATATTCTATACATGCACTATGTCATGACATTGTTACATCGATATGTTTTTCAATCTGGAAAAGTATCAAAATTTTAAACTACTAATTCATGGAGGGCGAATGGATCTGAGAATTAGTGCGCTTTGTTTGAACGTGTAAATGTGAACAATTGTGAATGGCGCCTTAGTTGGTATTCTTTTGTTCTCGTCACACTGTATTACAGTGTACTGTTTTAATGTGACATTGTTGGTGTTTCTAGGGTGGCCCAAGCTGTGGACGCGTCACTCGGCATCTTCAAAAGGTCCTTTGACAATGCTGTCACGCCATATTACACACTTGTTATCTGTCTCTGGGGTAGGTTGTTTTACCATTGCTACAAGGGGGGGCACTCAAAGATTACATAATGCATGAGGGGATGGGTAATGTAAAACTGTAAAGTGTGTTATAGCAAGGGTTGGAGTTAAGTCTTGCATGATGTTGTCAGTGTCAGAAACTATCGTGTTGTGTCATGCTTTACACATTGTTCGCGAGTGGTGTGGCGACCTGTGTTGCATGTGGTGTGTGCACATGTTTGTTTGTGGTGTTTGTGGTGTTTGTGGTATGTGTGGGCACGTGTGTGTATGGGCGTGCCTGTACGTGTGTATTTTATGTGGTCATGCACACGGTAGCTGCCTGTGTGTGGTCACACACGTGTAGCTGCCTGTGTGCGTACATCCATGTATGCATACACGAGTGACATGTAAGCTTGGTGCAGTATCTAAAATTGTCATTTAATTATGCTGCATTTCATCATCTGTGAATTGTGCTATTTGTAGAAGCACAACACCCAGTAACGTGAAGTTGAGGACCTTCAGATTCATGTCAGTTTGCTCTTCTCTGTAGGCACAATCTTCCTTGAGGTTTGGAAGAGGAAGAATGCGACTTTGGCCTACGAATGGGACGTTGATAATTTTGAGCAGAACGAACCAGACCGACCTGAGTTCTATGGTACAAAGAGCAAACCGGTGTGTATCGTTTGCTCTTCCATCTCATGATGAAGCTAGATGAACGTTTTTGAATAAGAAAGTGAAAATGAGATTATTTGAAAATGAAAGTGGTGCATTGGCATGCGTGAAATTAGTCTTAATTTGTTATTTTGGTTTGTGAATGGCACATAAACTAGCAATGCCTGTTCAGTGTGTATGGTAATCTCACTGGCCAGACACTGGCTATTTCTTGTCTGCAGTTTTGTTCACAGAACAGAAACCATCCATATCAAGCGTGCTAACTGGCTAGGATGCACTGTCCACACATTGCCAATGTAGAGGACAGAAATCTGACTAAATGACTGATCGTTATTTCGTTTCTTTGTTTATGGCATACAGATAAGAAATCAAAATGTACAATTTTCATTAAAACCAAATCATGACTTTGCGCATTGTAGAATTGCCTGTATGACTTTAGCATTGATTTCAATGGGAAAACAGTGGAGATCTGTAGCCGTTAGAGCAAAAGTTTGACTGGGAAAAAACTAAGAATATTATATCTTCCAATGTGTTTGTGATGATCCGACTGGAACCTTGGCCCCCCCTACCCACATCCAAATTGTTTTTGTGTTATTGGATTTTTTTATAGTTACAAAGCCCCTTAATGAAGTTGTGTTGTAATTTGAAATGTCAAGTTTGGACACAACCTATCCTGATCGTGTCTTTCTAGGATCCCATCATCCCAGGGGAAAAGACGATGTTTTATCCAGCACATAAACAGTTCCTGAAGTTTATGGCGTCAGCATCAACTCTGATCTTCATGGTGAGTTGTCCGCTTTTGCCGAGTCATCATTATTCTGTAGTGGTATTTGGGGTGCGATAGCATGGCAGCAGAACACCGGCCTGTCAATTGAGAGGACCGTGGTTCGAGACCACCTGCTTCCGTTTCGAAACTTGGGCAGTTTCGTTCACCCGACTTTGCCTGTGTCTTTCGGAAGAGACACTAAAAGCCGTTGGTCCCTTCTACCTGGTGCCTATGCCAGGGGAAGTAAAAGATCCCACACAGGGTAATGGAGAAAACCTGTTGTGGACTCACTGACACTAATTTGAAAGTAGGATGGATGCAGCATCGGTGGTGCTGAGAGCCATGGCTACGTATTACTCCCCAGTTTCAACAAAACCGAGCGCACATATGAGTAAAAACTCACTCAGAATGATACCCATTTTGTAGCAAAAGTTTATTGTTAATTTGGGTGTTGTTCACTAGGTGGCACTGGAGATCAAATTAACTCATTAATTGTCCACCAGGTGGCATTGTATGAATGTGGCTGTGATTACCTTCCATGTGATCACATTTCTGTTCACCGTTATCACTGTTCAACATTGTTACTATTATCTCTGTAATCGCATACTGCATGATCACATTAATAACTTATTTCTTTTTCACCATTATTTGTCGTGATCATGTACTGCACGATCACAGTAATAACATTTTAGTGTTTTTTTAGTATTGTGATTACTAATCACCGCATGTTGACTTTTTGCTCCGCAGATAATGCTGGTGTTTATCAGTGTGATGGGTGTGATCACGTACCGTGTGATCATGTCGGTGAAGTTCTGCACAAATGTGACAGAATGCCTGCTACTTACCACTGTGCTCTCCTCCGTCTTCAATGCAGTCTCGATCCTTGCCCTCGGAAAGGTAAACTCATCCTACTAGACACAGATTTAACAAGATTGCCATCCAAATAAAAAATCCCAGATGGCAATTGGACAAGGAAGCCATTGGCTTATCGAGAGTCCAACAATTTATCATCTCTAAGTAACCCGCAACTTTGTTTTTAAGCATATTCCCGCTGCTAGCATTTAGACAATCTGTAGCTAATTTGTTTAAATTTTTTAATCATCCTTTGTGAGAAAAAGTACTTTTTGATATCTAATTCATGCTGATGTTTCATTAACGTTACTTCATGTTCTCTAGTTCTTCTATTTCCTTAAGGAAAAAAGACTTACTTAGCAGACTTTGCGGCGCTCTGGTATCCTTTTGACCATCAGTGAATGTATTAATGTCTGGTAGTTCCAAACAACATTCATAAGTAGTTTTAGACACGTAGTAACCTTGAATGTTTGACTGAAATGTTCATGTATCAAATTTGTATGACGTTAGCATGCTCATGTGGTGAGACAACCATGCTGCCATCTAGTGAGTCTACTGTATGGAGTGTAGTAAGGGACCGCTTAGTTTTTATTCAATTGCAAAAAGTGTCTGAGCGGAACAATTGAGCAATGGAAAAACATTATTTCATGATTTTTTGTATAGATATTCTTTTTAACCAACCAATATGTTATAAGTACTAATGAATACACTGTCACAATGCCACTTGCCTCTCGAACTGAACAGTTACATTGATCGACAAATGGGAAGGCCGATCGAGTCGGATTATATTACATTGTCATTGTAAATGTACTTTAAATAAAAGTTCCGAGGATTGAGGCAATTTTAATAATACGGACTAGCCGCATATAAGTTAACCACTGAAACGCATAAAATATGCGTTATTTAAAATAAGTACCGGTCCCCAGGAAATGATGTTACCCTACTCCACCAGGTGTGAATGAGAATCGCCGACTTCCAACGTAGATGTATACAATACGTTTAAATAAAAAATTTCTGTTACACTAAAATCTTCAGGAAACCCAAGCTCAGCAGTGCACTAAAACAAAAGGTTAGATGGTTCTAGTCGGTTTAACAATTCCAGTCGTGAACAGTTGGATAGGTATGCTGAGGAGCTATGGACTATAAGCGAGTTTAAACAAATGTTAGTATATTTCCTGACAATTTAACGTTATTGGGAAGGTATTGGCATGTTGTTGCTTTAAACGGTTCTTTCGACAAGCCTGAACTACGTTGGTGACTTAGGACCAATGTCAATGACAATAAAAGTCAATGTGGTTTCTTCAGTCATAGGTTATACGTTGTTGTTGTCGAGTGGCATTTGCCAGCTGCGCGTCCAGGGCCGCATGTCATCCGAGCATGCCATTGACATCATCTTGATCTACAAACTTAGGTGAACGCTTATTAGAACACATTTATTAATAATAATAATGTTTCTCACTTGTGTATTTGATTTCATTTGCAGATTTATGAAAAGCTGGCTTTGAAGCTGACTGACTGGGGTTAGTGGAATTTTGGATTTGCATTCTGCATATGTCTGGTAATATTAAGTCATGTCAGTCATGGTTACATTGTTTATTCTGCTTTACTTTTTGCACACAGCTACAATGAGATATTTATAATAAGTTGCAAGTGCCCGACAGGAGAATGGCTGTGTTTGAATGAATAGTCTTTTTGCAGTAATTGCAGCATGGCTGAATGCTTCCCTGAGTGTCATGGTGTAGCTGAGCGGAACAAGAGAATTCAGTTCTATACTAAGATCTTCATACGACGATGTCAAGAAACATGATATGAGGGAACAGGCACAACCACAGTGTACGTTATAGTATAGATGTCTCACCTTATTCCAGAGAATCATCGAACACAGACTCGCTACGACGACGCTTTGATCATCAAGATGTTCGCCTTCCAGTTTGTCAACAACTACACATCACTGTTCTACATCGCCTTCTTTCGTGGGGTGAGAATTGTGTTATTATGGCAACCGAGTCGCAATCCCTGGTTGCTCATATTTGTTACGATATATTTTTTTCTGCGATGTGTTGTAAACTATCAGCATGTATGTTGTTATTGGACTGTTAAATTCAGTATATATATATAAAATCGGTATTTCCCGTCTGAAAGCGGTAATATTGACAAGATGTTCATCATAATATGCATAATTAATAATATATATATATATATATATATATATATATATATATATATAATATGTATTATACATATGGTGAGAGAATTAATATATATATATAATATGTGTATATATATATATATATATATATATATATATATATATATATATATATATATATATATATATATTAATTATGCATTTTATGATGAACATCTTGTCAACATTACCGCTTTCAGATGGGAAATATCGATTTTTCCCTCATTCCTGCTTTTTGGACGAAATGTCCAACTTTTTTGTCATTTAAAAAAAACTTTACGGCACAATCGACCTATTTGTTGAACACAGGCTGTTCTAAGCATATTTTATTTCATTGGTCTCAAGTAATTTAACATTTTGTCATGCGTGTTTTCACCACGAACGAGAGTGGCAAATCAAAATGGCGACCTGTAAACATAACATGTTAAAAACTGACGAAAACACAGAAAACCAACGGAAGTTAATTGTAGGAAGGTTTTTCCCGCTTTTTCATGGGCACTTTCCTGCTTTTTCTTCCTTTTCCTTCCAAATGTTCAAATTCTTGAAGCATTCAGCGCATTCACAATTAATAAATGATCTTTAGCATATGGTTACTTCAGTTCAGTGTTTACAAAAGAAGATATTAGTTCATTACCAGTTGCTGATGCTAAATTTCAGGGGACTAAATCTGACTATTTAGGACCGTTAGTTGTAACTCCAGAATTGGTAGCTAGGAAAATAAAGGCAATGAAGGATAACAAATCACCGGGAGTGGATGGGATTCCTCCAAAATTACTAATGGAAACAGTAGATCAAATCAGTATACCACTTGCAAGAGTATTCAACTTGTCATTAAAAGAGGGAGTTGTTCCGTTTGAATGGAAAGAAGCAAACATCATACCATTATTTAAAAAGGGTTCGAGAAATAAGTCAGAGAATTACAGACCAGTGAGTTTAACGTCAGTGATTTGTAAATTATTAGAAAGGTTAATTAAAGACCATATGGTGGACTTCCTCGTTAAGCATAAATTATTAAATTCATCTCAACATGGATTCCTTAAAGCGAGGTCATGCTTAACAAATGTGTTATGTTTTTTGGAAGAAATCACTAAGTGGATAGACGAGGGATCGCCAGTAGATATTATCTACTTAGATTTTCAGAAAGCTTTTGACAAAGTGCCACATCAAAGATTGCTACTTAAATTAAAAGCCCATGGTATCGGGGATAGCATAACTGACTGGATAGAACAATGGCTGACTGACAGAAGACAACGAGTTGTAGTAGATGGCGAAGTTTCAAATTGGAAATCGGTTTTGAGTGGGGTACCTCAAGGATCAGTATTAGGACCTATATTATTCTTAATTTATATCAATGACTTGGACGACAGTATAACAAGTAACGTACTGAAATTTGCGGACGACACAAAACTGTTTAGAAAGGTTAATACTGATGGTGATAAACAACATTTACAAAACGATCTAGACAGATTAGTGAAATGGTCTGAGAAATGGCAGATGCTGTTCAATTTTGGGAAATGTAAATGCCTCCATACAGGACATGGGAACTTGAATGTAAACTATAAAATGGGAGCTACTGTTCTTGGTACTACTGTAAAAGAAAAGGACTTAGGAGTTACAATAGGTGCTGATATGAAAGTTTCAGAGCAGTGTGGTATTGCAGCTTCAAAGGGTAATCAAATTCTTGGATTGATTAGAAGAAACATAACATACAAGGGAAAAAAGTTAATTATACCTCTTTATAAAGCAATAGTTAGACTTCATTTAGAATACTGTATACAAGCATGGAGACCATATCGTAAGAAGGATATAGATACGCTTGAACGCATACAAAGGAGAGCAACTAAAATGATTCCAGAACTTAGAGACCTTAGTTATGAAGAACGCCTGAAAGAATGTGGTTTAACAACTCTAGAGACAAGGAGGTTAAGAGGAGATCAGATTGAAGTTTTTAAGATATTGAATGGGTATGAAAATATTGATAGAAATATGTTTTTCTCACTCAAGAAGGATAGCAGAACTAGAGGACATGAGGTAAAATTAGTAAAGGATCAATGTAGATTGGACATCAGGAAGCACTCGTTCTCACAGAGGACAGTAAATGAATGGAACAAACTGTCTACAGATTGTGTAACTGCTAGCAGCGTGAATATGTTTAAAAACAAGGTTGACACATACATCAGGAGGGCGGGTTATAAGTAGGTGAACATTGTTGGACTCTCGATAAGCCAATGGCTTCCTTGTCCACTTGCCATCTGGGCCTTTGGCTTGGATGGCAAATCTTGTTAAATCTTGTTAAATATCCTGAGGTAAAACTTGTGAGTTGCAAAGCATTTAGGATAAGGAGTAGCATAACGTAGTCTAGCTGGATTGTGGTAGGGTTAGACACTTATTGAATGATGATGGGTTTTATGCACATGTTGCTTCAGAATGATGTATTGAGCGAGCTTTTAAGACCATTACAACATTGTGAAGCAAGATATTTATTATATGGGTTCATAACTAACATTTCAACACATCTAATGCAGTAAAACAGTAATTAATCCATTATACAGCGCACGCCATTTGAATTAATTGTTCAGTGTGCTTGTGTAACAGTGCCATGCTAGTTTTGATTGCACTGGACGTCATACCATGCAAGACAGCTTATATCACCATAGACATCGCGTTATCAGTAACAATTACCCTGTAATGATATTATAATTTTTACTGCTCCCGTGTTTATGTGCAGGCGAAGTTTGGCATTGGCTCGGATGGTCTGTGGGGCTTGGGCCAGGAATACCAAGACAGCTGTGGTGCGACCAATGACTGCATGTCTATGCTCTCCTTCCAAGTCTTCGTCCTCATGATTGCCAAACCCGCCCCCAAGTTCATCACTGATCTCGTACTGCCGTGAGTACTGCTTTCGATACGATCGTCCACTAAAATGTCTTCCATAGTAGTTGCTCTACTCATTGTAATTTAATAATAATTAATATTTTATAATCTTATTCACATTTGTTAGCAATATTTAAGTACTATATATATATATATATATATATATATATATATATATATATATAATATATATATATATATATATATATATATATATATATATATATATATATATATATATAATATGTGTCTGTGTCATGAAATTAGTGTATTTTATTATATTTCAAAAATCTTGTATTTTAAAAAATACACTGGAACCTCATTATATATATATATATTATATATAATATATATATATATATATATATATATAGATGCATACATACATGAATATATATATATATATATATATATATATATATTATTTATTTTAATATTATAATTTAATTATTATTTTATTTATATATTATTTTTTTTAATATTATTATTTTATTTTATTTTTATTATTATTATATTATTTAAATATTTAAAATAATTATTTTTCACCTTATTAACAGAGCCACCTCGACATTATGGTCTCCAAATTATTTCCATAACTGAATGGACTTTGAATGGACTTTGTCCAGATGTAAGGCGCTATACTTACTATTATTATTACCATTATTATTATTACCATTATTCAGGTGGCTTAAGAAGAAGTGGATGGTGAGACAGTTCTGTCGCTGCAACAGCCGGGTCCAGGACGAGGAGGGGGAGGGCAGTCTGTCCGCAGAGAAGGAATTCATAGAACGGGAGAGGGACAAGCCAGACCTGGGAGACTTCACCCTTGGGGAATACACGGAGAAAGTCGTCGTCTATGGCTTCCTCATGGTAGGTCCCTGGGGGCAGGGTTTTCCATAGAGGTGGAGGGTACAATGGCAAAAAATTTCTTATGCCAGAAAATAATTCTTTATATTTTTAAGAATTATTTCTTGAAATAATAATAAAAATTTTATTAAGAAAGTTTTCTTTAATAAAGAAAATGTGCAGAAAAGTATAAGTTGAGCATCAGTTGAAGCTAATAAAAAAATTATAACATTATATGTAAAATAAATGCATTTAGTTACACTGAGTTTTATCTCTAATTTTTAACTACATATAATATTATATTTAATTAATTTACCATTAAATAAATTTAATTATTTAAAAAAAATTTTTTAGATTTACTTTCTATGCACAATTTGTTTTATTTTATTCCATGCATTTTATGTGAAGTGCATTGAGCTTCCAGGAAAACAGGGCGATATAAAAATGTATTTATTATATTATATATTATTGCTGCAGCTGTTTGCCGCCTCCTTCCCCCTGGCGCCGCTGATTGCACTCGTCTTCAACATGATCGACATCCGTATTGACTGCAAGAGAATGCTGTGGATGTTCCGACGACCAGTCGCTCAAATCGCACAAGACATTGGTCAGTAGTTGTGTTCTTCTTCTTGCCCTTAGTCCCTTTGGGGGTCCACATCACAATGTTTTTCCATCCTGTCAGTGACTTCTTGTCCCCATCTCTCTCGATCTTCTGTCGCTTTCTACAAGTCTAATTTGTAGGTCAATGTTCCCAAAGTAAAGAAGTGGCGAGAGAGCTGGTTAATTGGCAACCTAAGCATGGATAGAGAAGACCAGGGAGACCATGGAGCCAGGGAGACCATGAAGACCAGGGAGACCATGAAGAACAGGGAGACCATGAAGATCAGGGAGACCATGAAGACCAGGGAGACCATGAAGACCAGGGACACCATGAAGACCAAGGAGACCAGGGAGATCAGGGAGATCATGCCTAATTTACCAAAAACTACTCGCATCTGAATTCAGGATAAAATTTCCTGAACTTGAAAAAGTCATGCAGCACAGACACTGATGGAAAAGTATCATAAACAGCAGGACTCGACCTCCGGATAACTAGATTGTGTCACAGTTTGACATTGATGCAGTGTTTATTAAATCAGCTTTGTGTTTGTGAGAGTACTAATTAACTAATAAATGCCCGATTGTTTCGTCTGTAGGTACGTGGTACTCGATCCTTCAGTTTCTCAACATTCTGGGGGTAGTCAGCAATGCATTCCTGGTGGCGTTCACGTCGAACTGGGGGAGACATTTCTCTAACATCCAGAGACTCTGGATCGTCATTGGTTTCGAGGTATGATTCCCATTGCGGACATGTTTTGTAATCGCATCATTTATTTGTTCTTATCTAGCAGCAGTGTTTTGATGTAAAAAAAAATAGATTGTGAAATGGTAAAATGGGAATAGTCTTGACTGCAGCCATTGCAACGTTGGCAACTTGTGTCATTCGAGAATCCTTGCTACAAAATTACGTAGCTACATTGCAGTAATTCAGCATGGTTGAAATGAATCAGCTATTTGATAAAATAAAATTTCTCTGGCCAAAATATCTCAAAGTTTTGTTCACCCTGCATTGCCTCAGTTCACTCAGCTGCATAAATAAGTGCCAAGAAATGTACAATGGTGGATGTATGTGAGTCTGCGCAGTAATTGTGGCATGGCTGAATGCTTCCCAGAGAAGTTGAGCTGACGTTGGAATGAACAGGTCTGCCAGATGTGAGGTGTAAAGTACCTTTAGTGGTCCTACGGACTGGATAGCGGGCTATTTAAGAACGTACGTTTTTGGCCCGCTGTGATTCTGATAAGCCAAGCCGACTGTATTATTGTAAGTAATATCTACTGTGAAACCCTTGTCACTGTTTTTAATAGAGTGTTGTCATAATTATGAAGCGCTGGCATTATAATATCTTTCTTAATTGGGAATGTACAAAGATTTTCCTTGGTTAATCTATTAGGCCCCAGGATTTTATTAAAACATGCTCCCCTGTTCCCAGGAGTTATGGCAAATTTCGAGCGATTTTACCTCCTTGTGTTCAAAAATCTGTAGAAAAAAAAATATTCAATATTGACAATTACAAGTTGTGTTTATTTTGAAGAGTAGTAATTTCTCCACATGCATGTATACATAGAAATAGCATATATTAATAAAATGTTGACATTTTGATCACAATTTGTAAAGACAAAATGGTAAGTTTGTTAAAACTTTGAAAGTTATTCTACCTTGCGACTGACATTTGACAATGATCCCATGCTATAACCCTATGCAACTCAGAGAAAAAAATGTAGCTATATGTGTTAGCTTTGCACCACTAAAAAAATTTCAAATTCTGACGATTACTTTTTAGGTTACACCATATTTTATCATGACAAATATAGAAATAAAAATTTTCGAGATAGCATGAACAAAACCGATGAAAATCAAGATTTCCGAAAGGGCAACACATCATATAACGAGCTGTTGTTGTTGAATAAATGTATCTGCTAGGGTGTGGCAAAATTTGATAGCGTTTAGTTCAGTAGTTATTCGCCAGGATTTTTTTTAATAGAGGGTCCTGTATGCGGCCATTCCAGGACTGCACAGACCGGCCGGCCGCGACCGTTGTGGGGCCTAATGGGTTAACTGGTATGGAGTTTGTTGAAGGTTTCTTATAATTAAAATGCCTCAATTCTGTTATTTTTTCAATCGCAATGTACTTCTAATTAATAATGCTATACCTCATAGTTTAATCTTTATTGTTGTAGTATATTTTCCATCATAAATTGTATAAAACAAACAGGAATTTTGCAAACCAATAATTCATCCGATGAACAACATCATATTTACATCTAAAGGTGATTATGGTCTGTCAATAATTCTTACATATTTAATTTTATTACTAAATCATATATTTTCTAAAATATGTGATGAAGGGTCATGATATTAACATGTCTTAAGTTCAATGTTGCAACATCTCACAATGTTTTTGTGCGTTCTCCTTAAAAGGAGCATTTAGTATTTGTTTCATGTGTGGGAGCATTCATTATAATAAAAGTTCATGTTCTCTTTGCCAGCACATAGTGTTTTCTGTCAAATTTATCATCGCCACGGCGATTCCTGATGTTCCTGGTACAGTTCGACTTCAGATGAGGAAGGTAACGAAAAACAGCACAGAATGACTATTGTCCAAATAACACTAGTAATAACAGCTAACTTGTTCAGAGTTTCAGCTAACGTGTTTCAGATCTGCCACATTGTCTTGGTTGAAATCCGTATTTTTGACTTTCCATTTTTTATTTTTAATCAGCCTGTTGCATTCCTGTATCCATATTAAAATGGGATACGGCTGTACGTGTTCCTCACATATCATGAGTAGCCCAAACATTGTGGCAGACTTGCTGTTTTCGTTAACATTTCTGGAGATGTGCTCATCGGTTTTGTGGCTGAGTTTGGGTATTGTCATGTTATTTCGAGTTGCAGTAACGTGTTCTTGTTTGCGTTCACATGCAGCATATCATGTTGGTGTTGAAGCTCATCATAAAAGTAGTTTTGCCTGACGTTCCAAGGGCCGTTCGTCTCTCCATTAACAGGGTAGGAGACTGCATGATGTCATTCGCCACCGTTATTTATTTTGTTTTGTTTCGTGCACACATTCAGCACATCGTACTTGTGATGAAACTCATCGTAAAAGTTGTTTTCCCCGATGTTCCCAAGAATATTGAGCAAGCCATAAACAGGGTAGGAGATTGTATTGCGTCGCAGGCCGCTGTAGTTTGTGCCTACTGCTTCCGCTGCAGATGCACGCACAAAAACAGTACCCAGTAGCAACTTAATGTGACTGCTTTATTGTCATTTAAAACCCCATTCACTCTTGCCAATTTCAGATGTTGACTACAGGATCATTTCTTTTGAACCGCATTTTAATATCTCTTGCAGATGAACACTGTCGTTGATATCCACTCATTATCATTTAATCATGAATATTTTCCATAATCTTATTCACCTTAGTTAGCAAAATTAATTTGATTATTTAATATATTATGAAAAAAACTATTATTATTTATTATAATAAAATTATATGCATATTTATTAGTTCAATTATTTAGCAATTATAACGAAAACGAGACACATTCGGCTACAGTGATTGAAGAGATTATGCCAGATTTTTGTTTTGAGATAGTCTATGGATTGCGGCCTTCGTTGGTAGATGTTGTCCTTAAGGTAGCCCCAAAGATTGAGGTCTACAGGTGACAGATCAGGTGGGTGTGTCGAATTCAGCTGTGTCTGCAGCACCGAGGGTGAGATCTGGTGCACAACTCAAGCCTCAACCAAATGAGTAAAATAAAGATATCTGTCTGAAACTTTCCACATTGATAATGCATTTGTGAAGTAAATAAATACCAATAAATGAGTCACTCGAAGTACAAATAAGGAAGTTACATTAAGTTGTATGGGTACAGTTTTTGTGTGGTCACAGTGTATATGACACGCCAAACCTAAGAGCTTCTCAGCGCTGAGACCTTCTGTATTTACTGCACTGCTCAGTTGCTGTGTCATCCAACCAATCTGATGTTGCTCGCCCATGTGTGTGTTGTGATACTGCTGGCCCGTGTTTTGATACTACTGGTCCCTGTGTTGTGATGCTGCTGGCCCCTGTGTTGTGATACTGCTGCCCTTGCGAGTAAAACTGCTGGCCCGTGTGTGTGCTGTGATACTGCTGGCCCATGTATGTGTTGTAATACTGCTGGCCCTTGTGTGTGTTGTAATACTGATGGCCCGTGTGTGTGTTGTGATACTGCTGGCCCATGAGTGTGTTGCGATACTGCTGGCCTGAGTGTGCGATACTGCTGGCCTGAGTGTGTCATACTTCTGGCCCATGAGTGTATTGTGATAGTACTGGCCTGTGTGTGTGTCATACTTCTGCCCCATCATTGTGATACTACTGGCCCACGCATTGTGATACTGCTGGCCCATGTGTGTGATACTGCTGCATGGCCCATGCGTTGTCATACTGCTGCATGGCCCATGCATTGTGATACAGCTGGCCTGTGTGTTGTGATACAGCTGGCCCATGCATTGTGATACAGCTGGCCCATGCATTGTGATACATCTGGCCCATGCATTGTGATACAGCTGGCCCGTGGGTTGTGATACAGCTGGCCAGTGTGTTGTGATATAGCTGGCCCGTGTGTTGTGATACAGCTGGCCCATGTGTTGTGATACAGCTGGCCCGTGTGTTGTCTGTTGGTGCTTCCATCGCTTGTAGCTGAGCTGTGTGTTTGATGACTAAAGTGCTATTTATGTCTGTGTAACTTTAACAGCAGCAGGCGGGGGTATTGTATGTAATAATATAATAACACCATACTAGGGCCGCTTACAGTTGTCGACATTTACGTATTGATACAAAACATACTAATGGGAGAGAGGGTCAAGGTCCGCGTACTAATTTTTTATGTCGGTTGCATGTGAAATATGACCACCATTATGTTATGCAGCACCGCTGTAAAACAGTCTGACATTCATGGAAAATAATTATCAATATGACACCATGGAGTTGTTAGAAGAATACAAAGCTTTGACATAATTAGTGGAGATAAATGTTTGTTAACACATTCTGATGGTTATTATTATATTTTTAATATGGAAAATTATCAACTAATACTAATTGGGGGGGCGGTGTATGGGAATTAGTGCGCTTTGTACAACTAGGTAAATATCGATAATTGTGAATGGCGCCTTATACCTGTCAAGTACATATGTTTGTGTATGTGTTTCACTGTCAAATATACATACATGCAAGCATGCATGTACACACACACATGCGCGCGTGCACCTGGGCCTAAATTATACTTTGCCGGGCTGGGCTTGATTAATTTTATGGGCCTGTGCCGGGCTTGGATTCTAACGGCTAATTGCGGGACGGGCTTGGGCTCAAATTATAGGCCCGTGCAGGGCACTAGTGCGCGTGCGCGCGCTCACACCAATGCAAACACGCGCACATATGGAAACACACACACTACACATGCATGCACGCACGCATGCACACACACACACACACAGACATACCGTATTGTATGCCCTAATTAGCGTACACCCCATTTTTTAATCAACAGCATCCATAATTATTGCAATATGACTAGTGTGGAACAACTGAAAACTGTCGCCATCTGGTGTTAAACAGTTGGCACCACTTTTCAGTTGTTCTACACTAGACACCAAATGACACCACTAGTGTTAAACAATTATTTTATTGCTTAAAAGAGGACGTTTTTGTGTACGCTTATAAGAACAGATTCTTTGGCATTTTTCCATGGCCCTTTTTTCAAGCATATTGTGTGCTTGTTAGGTCGAATTCGGTGCATATGGACATATACACAACTATACTGTACAACAATTTCCACATGCAGCTAATACTGAGACTTTAAAGAGTATAAATAATAAATGTAAACCATTGTAATTGGTCAGGTAATTCATGCATGTGTGTTAGTATATTACGTTAGATATAGTTTGCTTTCCTGCACTTACACCATTCATGCTCACTAACAAAACTGCATGCTGACAAATGTGCACTCTGACATATGTGCATGCAAATGCATTGATGCTGGCAAATGCAATGCATGATTTTATTAATGTACTACTTATCTAACATAGTTAATATTAATATAGTGATATTATTTTTGTATAATTTATAATTTGCTGACATCTTTCCAAGAATCACATGATCAACTGATATGACGAAGTTTGTTGAAACTCGTGGAAATGTTCATCAAGTTGGTAGATAATAATGAAACTCCTGAAAATGTTCATCAAGTTGGTAGATAATAATGAAACTCCTAAAAATGTTCATCAAGTTGGTAGATAATAATGAAGAAATGATTTTCTTTTAATCACAACTATTATAGTTGTGACTAAAAATAAAATCGTTTCTTTATTTGTTGAAACTGATTTAAAATTACTCATTTGGAATTGGATACAAATATCAGTCATAGAGCTGAATGGTATCACTGTGTAATTGTTCTGCATGTTGATTTGAATTATGTTGGTAAAGTGAAATAAGTATTATGAAAAATAATGCAAGAAATTCCCTTATGATACTAAGATATTTGATGGTGTATGCACATTCTTAAAAATCTTCAGCAATTTAAAGGTTTAAATTTTAATATCATGTTGGTCGTTTTGTGAACAATCAAACCTATCTAATATCCAGTATAACATTCTAGCTCATTTGTGCAAGTGTGTTATTTAGTTTTAGCTAATTGGATCCTATGAAAATTCTGCGATAAAAAAACAAAAGTGGTCCGGCTAGTAGATACATTATATAGCATCAAACTATTTACATTTTGTCTGATCTAATGATCAGAGACGATTCTTTCGATGATTTAAAAAAAATTATGCATTCTTATTAAGCTGGCTGCACATTTTACTTAAACTATTCCTGTCCTACAGATGTGAACATCAACAAACCTCATTGATGGGCTGAACGAATTGAAGAATGGGTTTTAATATTTATGTTTACTCTTACTTGCATGTCAGGGAGAGTTCTGAAAACATATAATTGATAATACGACCAATGAAGTTGAGTTATCATAATGTGAAGCTGATGTTTTATAATTAATAGTTTTATCAAATTGACAGGCTTGCAAATGTTGATGTTTCAGAAATTGTCAATTGATGGTTTTTATGTAATGGTTTTTATTAAATTAAACTAGCTTATTAAAAAATTTTAATAATTTTTTAAGGATTTGTAAATTGATTGTTGTTCTTAGAATTGTAATCACATGATCTATGTCTTTATTTGGTTTGTATATTTTGTCTTAAATTATATATTCGTGGATGTAAGATTGTAAGTGATTGATGGCTCTTTAAAAATCATGCTATTAACATGACATTGTCACCATTGTGAAACACAGCATTTACTACTGCTAAAACTGACACATTTGTGGCGCTGTTGTATAGGAAAAGTATCAAGTGCAGAGAATATTGGAACGGGCGAAACCCGTCAATCTCGAGAAGCTCGCATATATGATCATGAACAGTCCAGCAGTCAATATGGACAACCTCAGGTGAGATTTCTCTACACCCTTCACCGCTGTCGCACAGCTACTAATGTTATTACTACTGCTGTTGCTGCTGTTATATAAAGGCATTAGTTGCACACTGTAAAAACAGTTTTCTTGTTTTTAAAAAACTTAAAACAAGAAAATTTTTCTAGGGAGCCACGTAAGAAAATAATTTTCATGATTTAAGAATTTTTTCATAAGAAACATTTTCTTGGATTAAGAAAATAGTTTATAAAAGCAAGAAAAGGCTATAGAAATATTTTCTTATTTATCCAAGAAAATGTGTCTTATCTAAGAAATGTTTTCTGAAATAAGAAATGCATTTTCTTAAATCAAGAAAAAAACCAAGAATATTTTTCTAAAATTATTTTCTAGGGAGCCACACAAGAACATTTCTAAATCAAGAAATGTTTTCTTAAATTTAATAAGAAACTTTCTTGTAGTCATTTCTGATGTTTCACAATAGTAAGAATATGTTTTCTGAAAAGAAGAAAAAACTTTGAAAGATTTTCTTAAATATTTTTCATATAAAAAGAAAAAATACTGATAACTGCATTTCAGCAATAATTTCTGAAAATAAGGCTTTTACCACAAAATGCAAATTGCGATGAATAGTATCAATTATCAAGGAATATACTAAGGGAGCATGTGATATTTTTGCCATCACAATGATGGAACTATCACAATAATGGAAACAAAAGCCACATTTTGACATAATAAAACTTTTTAGATGGCAGATTTTCTACAGATGACACAGCATAAAGGAGCAAGTGACAATGGAATAGTGTTTTATTATGAGAAAAGGGAGTATGTGTGTAACCAATAGCATCATGTGTTATTGCGACAGCCATGCAATCAGTCTGCAGCTCTCATATCCAGTAAGGTCATTCCTTGTTAAATCAACCAATTTTCAGGAAATTAAAAAAGTTGATGTCTCAGAATGTCTTTTTTAGCCAATTAGCAAATGGTTATATCTGAGCAACTTTGCAGAAAAAACACTCCGAAATTGCTACATTTGCCATCATGAGTGAATAACCATTCAGAATAAGCTTTTATGTTTACCTCTTTGGATGAATAACCATTCATCTGTAATCATGTATAATGTCATGTTGTAAGCCTTGCCAGTCTGCTGTTTACCGATTTATGCTACTGTTACACACCAGGATTTGTTTTCAATCTAGTTTAAAGAATATTTATTTCTTCAGTAAGAATTTTTGTTTTAAAGGTGCATCCTCAATTCGATTTTTTTTATAGTCTCATTTCAAAGTAATGTTGCGAAAAACCAAACCTACCTAGTATCCACTGCAACATTCTAGTTCGATTGTGCAACTTTTGTAGGCAATTTTTGTGAAATCATCAGACAAACTATTAAATTACTTAATGATTGTTGAAACATTTAGTGAAATGAAAATCTAAATGCTCAAAAATCATGACTTTCACCCTTGGTGGAATTTCGTAACTTTGTTGTGTGATCGGCAAGAAGATTGAAGTCACACCCGTGATCGGCTGACTCGCACAGTGTTTACCATTTTGGATATCCATTGTTTTGATCCTTACCAGATATAACGACTGAAGTCAATTCTTTTGGATAGGTATTTTTTTATTAAACAGACTGCACACATTACTTAAACTAGTCATACACTACACATCTGGACATAAATTAACTTGATCCATTTGAGGAAGCAGCTTTAACTCAAGAAAAACTTCTTGCGTTAAGAATATTTATTTCAAATGTTTTTTCTTGAGTAAGAAAATGGTTTCTTAATTGAAGAAAACAATTCTAACCTTAAGAATACTTATCTCAAAGCTTTCTTCAGTAAGAAATATCTTCTTCATTCAAGAAAATGTTCTAATTCAATTACATATCTGGTACATGCTAAGAAAAAAATTCTACACATTTTCTTATTTCAAGAAAATATTCTTGTTTCAAGAAATATTTTTTTGCATAAAAAATTATTTTTGGCAAACAACAATTGTTCCACCATTTTTGTTTGTTTTTACAGCGATTGGTTGAAAATCGTTGTATATGGGTCAAAATTAACATAGGCAAAAATGTTGATTTTGAAAGAGGACCATCCAGTGTATCAACCATGTTGGGTCATAAGTTGAAATGTTAATTTTGTACTGTTCAAATTAGGAATTTTGTAAACTGATAAACCATATATAAAAATGTTCATGTAATATGTTGCTCGTATGTTGCTGTGAAACTGAAATTATTACAATTGCATGAAAGTACATACTTTCATGTTACAACAATAACCAGGGTGTGTGTTACAGTTTGCTACAATAGCAGCATCAGTAATTTGAACTAAGTAGTAACAAGTTCAGTAATTAACACAGTCATATTCAGTAGTAACAGCAGTAGTAGTAACACGTTAATCTAGGTTTGCACGAGACGATATCATCACCGCGGCAAGGCAGTTGTTACATCAGTTGATAAGGTCAAGGCCATTTCAATAGCATCATCGCTTCAAACTAGAATCAGTTCTATTGGAAGCGACTTAACCACAATGTGTTGCGGTGATGTACAGTTTATACTGGACGATCAAGTTGCAATCTGGTCACATGTGACGATATTGCCTCGTGTAAACGTAGCTTTAGTATCCTAATTTGACCATAATTAGTAGTAGCTGTTTTAATTGTAGTATTCCTAAAAAGCCATTAAAATGGCATCGCCTCTAGCTATTTCTGCAAATACCTGTTTTTCAATATTGACAGAGCCTGTCATTTCTACAAATAGGTCTAGTCTTATCTTCCCCTTTCTTGACTATTTGCAGTAATGGTGGCAGTTTGGTGATGACAATACTCTTTACACAGGGTGTGTGCTGGTTTTAAACAGTCTTAAGTTTGATCTTGCCTTGTTAAGGCATTGAAAAGGTCTTAAAAATTCTTATTTTCAAAGAAAAGTCTTAAAATCGATTTCACCAGATTTGGCCTAGGTCCTTGTCTGTGATTCGGCACAGGTGGAATGGATTGCGCATCACTAAGCGATATGTTTTTTTTTTTGTCAAAAGACACAGTTCAGACAAAAAATAAATGGCCCCTAGAATATGTTTGAATGACATTCCGAGCATTGTTATTTTGTATTGAATTTGTCATGGAAAACAACCTGAAATTTGTCTTATAAAAAGGTGGAAGGTCTGATTGTTTTCATCATAAAATCGTGTTATACAGTATAAACTATATGTATTCTAACATCTTCAATGCCCAAATATGTTTTAACGAACCACAATTTTTACATGTCAGTCAACCATTATTTGTATAATTTGAATGTTTCGACTTGAATATCATGTTTACATTGTGTGCTGAGTGGCGCAAACAGATAGAAGTCAAATTATATTTAAAAATGATGGTTCATTCAAACACACTTGGGCTGTTGACATGTTAGAGTTCATATAGTTTATGTTATGTATCATGATTTGACAATAACAAATTAATAGACTTTGTAGCTTTAAAAAGGTCTTAACAATGGCTTAATTATTAACAGCCTAAAGATGCACACCCCCGGTATTTCATTTCTTTCCAACGAAGAACACTTCTCTTATTCTTCGCCTTCCTGTATCCATAGCAACCATGTACCACTCCCCGAACCAGAAGTCGATGCCAATGACAGAGTTGGACTACTAACGCCGATCAAAAAGAACAAATCGACAACGATGTCACAGAAACGAACAGACGACAATAGCGAAACCATAGGCAAGGCATCTGTGTTTTTACATGTCTTTGTGGAAATCAGATGTGTCACATGCAAGTCATACTTTTCAATCTTCAAGAACAGATAAAATCGAGTCAACATATGCCTCAGTTATATAGACAACTAGCCGATATATACCCGGCATTGCATGGGACAAAAAGGCAACCACGCAAGAGTTTATGACTCCTTGCGCTCCCCAGTTAAATGTTGGTAGGGCAATACCAGTGGCAATGAAAATTCATGCCCCAAAAATCCTGTCCAAATCACGGTATTCGTATGTGGACGTTTGACTGTGGTCATAATTACTTCCTTAATAAGTGAGTAATGTACACATTTTTAGTGAATGCAAAATTCAAAATATAACACCAGTGTTTTACTGATTTTGGGAAACATCGGTTTGGGTTTCAAAAATCAGTACATGACAGAAACATCCTTAAATCGGCCTGCCATGTGATCTACCAGGATTGACAAGTATGATAAACACTATACCTTGCACATACATACTGGACAAATTTTATATTGACAATATACTTTAACCAGTAACTTGAAAGATATTTCAGGAATGTGTCTGGTGAAATCCCATCAACATGTTCTGCATAAGGTTACACATTTTGTAGTAATGCATTCCTCTTTAGCTAGACATTATCAGTATAAAATCTTATTTAAGAAATAATCTTACTTAATAATGATAACACCACAGACCCTTATTTTGCACTTAGAACTGACAAGTAACTATTCTAACTATATTTATCTATTTAGGATCATATTATACTACAGATTATGCATTAATTTAGCAATTTATATAAATTTTCTTTATTATTTTATGGTGAAAGACATGCCTTAAATTTGTATCAGTTGATCTGCCAGTAATTGTTGGTATATCTCTTTAGCTAGACTATGTTGTCATAAAATGTTGTTTGATAAAGAAAGTCATATTTAGTAATACAGCGGTCCCTTATTTTGTACATAGAACTTACAAATTACTACTCTGCGTCTGAATATTCAGCAATCACTGGTAAAGTAAAGGTAATGTCGTCTGTTTATCAAACTGTTGATTTAAGCCGAAAAAAAAATCATGGTTTTGGGGCAATGCACCTAAAACAGTTAATAAAAACTAATCATTTGCAACTTCTATAAAGAATATCATGCTAGCGGATTTCTCAGAATTTGTTCTAAAAGTGGGAGATTATAAAAATCTAAATTTACTGGTAGCTGACAGGTTAACCAGCGCGACCAATAAGTGCCTGGCAGTTTTAAGAAATCGGCAAAGCTTGACTTAACTGGTTTGACCGAAATCAAAGGCCGGTAGATATACCTGTACACAGAAGCAGCAAAAACTCAATCAAGTGAGCTGCTAAGTCAGAACGGGGAGAAGTTTAGTAAACAAAAGCCAAATTATGTTGCGTAGGTGTTTACAAATATATTTTCATTTGGCGAACAGACTAATGTAGGGTTATCTAACAGTCGCGGAAGTAAAGATGTGTGTTCAACAAAGTTTTCCTAGTAAACCACAGCATGAGATTCTTATTTGTAAAAATGGTTATGTTTCAGTAACTCTTACAGGTGCATAGGCCGAAAACCAATACTTTCGTTTTCCTTTAACATTATTTGTAACAATTGATCTAACGTTAATTGTTAAATTAATTCAGTTTTGTTGCAATGATTTGTTACTAATATATGAAATGATTAGTTAGTATTTAAAATTTATAGTGATTTTGCAAAGTATACAAAGACACTCTTGAAGATGACTGTTAAAATATGATGCAGCGACTACTAATGTGACTTGTAGTTGTCCCAGTTAGTAGTATCAGTAGTGATAATGTGGCATCCCGTGACATGGTTACTTATAAGAAGTATGTATCAACATTGGCCATACTCCTAGTTGGTTTATTGGGGGGCGGGGGGGAGGAGGGGAAGGGAAGGAGAGATTATGGGGAAAGAGTAAATGGGATGTCAGCTGATATAGATGACATATCTATCAAGAACCAGTGTCGTGCGTCACTGTAAGAAAACAGACATGATATGTTGCTCGAACGAAGCTGTTTAAATCATGACTTGAAGACACGTGTAGGAGAGTTTGGAACACACCTTAGTTGCAGCATGTTTAACCCGACACGGACATTACATACACTTCTTTACAAATCAGAACCTGACGACACGAAACAGCGCAATTCCCATCACCGAAAACCACACCGACTCCAACCACTGGCGCCATCTGGCGATGATGGCGAGGAACGTTTGTCGCACGAACCCCGCAAGTACTTGACTTTCATGAATGCACCGCCAAGTTCCGACCCTAGCATGCACGACACGTATCTGACGAAAGCGCCACCTAGTAGCAAATGCAGCACAGAAGCCTCTTTCACGGGCATGCATGAGAAGATCCCCGTTACGTTCACCGTTCGCTTTAAGCTCGATGACCTTTCGGCTAGTAGTGGCCAACAGCGGTGGGTCATCTGCACGCACATTGCTGCTTCGCATGTCTCGCATACTTATCCGCATGCTGCACGCACACTCACGCTTTCTGCATGCTCCAAACTTGATGGTTATAATGGGTTTGGCTTCTGGTAACCCAGCAACCAACATTTATCTAAAGCTGTTTTACACTGGCAATGTTTTTCCCAATTTGTGGGATGACACTTTGTGGCACAATAACACACAACCAGTCGACTATGTGGGGGGCTTTGGGTTACGAATTTTTGCATGAATAACTACATGATAACATCGTAAACCAATGGACAACTAGGCTAGGCCCCAATTAGGTCCCCCTTTCCGAGATGCTAAATATGCCACTAAATTGTGTGCATGTTTAGTTGAGGACATACCTAGACATTGCGACCTAGATCTTGACTTGTGCCAAGAGTTCTCGATTTGAGCGTTGATGAAAGGTCACGACGGGTTCACGTGCTGTTGGTCACTGATTGGCCAATGCTTCAAAATCAGGGTCAACTGTTAGCGAGATGGGAACAATTGACAGATGCTTGCAGCGCGATATTGTGTGAGACACTGTGTCAGATCACAAATTGGTCACAAACCGCTTGTGTAAATGGGCCCTTAGCATAAATGTTTATGAGAAAATTAATACGTTATTTTAGTTTAAGCGTCATGTGTGTGTTTGTTTACTGATGCTAGGCGTACAGTGGTAAACTTGCGTTGCACGTTGTGTGTTTATTTGACTTAAAACAGTTTAGTTCAGTTGTGCAACGTTTGGTGGTCCGCAACTCAACAAAACTTGGGTCTCGTGTTCATTTGGCTGGCGCAACATTTGGCTGTCGCAACATTTGGCTGGCGCAACATTTGGCTGGCGCAACATTTGTTGAACCCATTCGAAAATTTAATCACGGCAAAAAATGTTGTATAATGTGCGCTGACCCAATTACACATAAGTTTATCAATGTACGTCTAGCATAACTCCATCATTTTGCAATTGATTAAATGCCACAAATGCGTATGTGCATGCATCTTGTATGTAATCATATAATTCAGTTTGTTTATATGTGTATGCTTATGTGCACAAACATCATATATACCCTGTATATGTATTGCCCATAGTGCATGCTTCATTAATGATTTTAGACGAAGTCACCAGAATACATAGTAAAAGTAAAAGTAAATTTTATAATTATTTTTCAAAATAACACCATGTAGAAGTATCTTCACTAATTGTTAATTATTACATGGCAGTAATATCTTTATATACATGCATATATACAAACATACACACACATGAAATATAAAATAAAAATAGTTATTCCTTTTGAAAAAGCATGCTTTTGAGTGTTAGTTGCCAACTTTGCATGTGTTTGGTGTATTATGTGCATTATCCAAACAAATACTTAAAGGATAACAACAGTTTTCATTAGTTAACTGATGTCGAATTAGTTGGAGATTTCATATAATTAAAATGCCTCAATTCTCTTAATTTTTCAATGTCAAAGGTCATCTAAATTAACATTGTTCAACTTAATGTTTTCATCTTTTCTGCTGCAGCATATTTACCGTCAGAAATTGTATAAATCGGCCGATAAAAGATGTTATATTTCACCTTCAAGTGTGAAGAGTCCTTGGCCTGTCTTGTATTGCTGTGCAGCGATCTCTGGCATATCTCTCAACTGGCATATTTTATTTCATCACGAAATCGTGCATTTTCTAAAATATTAAAACATGAACGATCGCAACAGTGACACGTTTTGTATGGATAACATATTCAAACACCCGGGATGTTATAGAGACTAATAAATTCAGTGTTACATGTCGATAAACAGTTGTTCAGTTAACCAAGGAAAATTGTTGTATATTCATTTTAATGTACAAGTAGATGTTAATTATTACGTCAAGCTATATTTCATTCATTGTCTACAAACAATATATTATTATCATATATATGCAACACACTGGTCTTGTAGGATTGTGTACAAGAAAAACTGCATGTTTGATTAAAATAGTGAAATGTTTGGTTTAGTTCTATTGCGCCTGTTTACAGAAAGCGAAAACGACCATTAGCTGAAAGACTGCAGCGGAAAGACGAGTCAGGATACCCCGCATTGGTCCATTTTGATAAAGAGGTGGACCAAGAAAGTCAAGCTTCATCGAATCAAGAAAGTCACGCTTGATCGGATTGAGATGAAGAGACAGCAACATGTTGAAACAGCCTTGATTTAGTAGCTGCGATGTTTTATTTATGGTGTTTTAGTTAAACTATTTCAGTATCACATCTTACTACATAACTACAGCGTATATTTTCTCAGGTAGTAGTGTCTGTTGTTTGGAAACTGTACATGTCATAATGAAATGTAGCACAAAAAGACTTAGTGTCTACAGGGTGACAACAAAACAACGATGACCACAAAAAACTAATTTGCATTTCAAATGACACATTCTTTGGTACACATTTGTTTCACATGCATGATCACTGTGGAAAGTTTCGGTTAGATGTCTTTAATGTCCTTGATTTGATTGAGGTTTGAGCAAGTGCTCCAGATGTCGCCCTTGGCATGCAAAATAAATGCAAATGACATTCGGCTACAGTGATTGAACAGATTTTGGTTTTGAGATAATCTATGCATTGTGACCTTCATTGGTAGACATTACCCCAAAGATGGAGGTGATAGATCAGTTGATCAGGTGCATCAAATTCAAGTGTGGCTGTGTGTCTGAGGCCAAATTTGAAAGGATGTGCTAAAATCTCGATGAAATCAAATACAATATCCATCTAATACTTTCCACAGAAATCCTACATCGAATGAAGAAAATGTATACGAAAGAATGTGTGGAAATTACAGTACGTTGTGTGGGTGCCATTTGTTTGTGGTCACGGTGTATCTATTTATTCCCTAGCTGAAATTCCATATAATGTATATTATGCATCATCAACAATGGTGCTTTGGACTAACAATTATTTGACACTTAGTAATAACATTTTCTTTTTGATACTGTCCAGTATGCACTATTGTTAGTGCAAAAGCATGGTGATTGTCTGGACCCCCTTCCTATAAGACTTTACAATACCATAAGATATTCTGGCTATAGAAGTGGTAACAAGACTTGTGAATGTGCACGTTTACAGTTTAACAGAAAGGAAGGCTTGACTTATGAGACAAATTAAATTGTGAGAAGGGGTGTTTGTATAGTTTGTTTAACCCCAAAGGTGTACTGAAGTTTTGGAGATACCCTGACAAGAGTGAAGAGTTGAACCCTTTCATGGGAAATATTTTCTTTTTATATAAATCCATTTTATATATATAGACTCAGGACTGTAGCATGGTAGATATGCTTTCATTTTCTACGACTAATTTTATACCCAAGATATTTTTATGTCAACTATTATTTTCAACTGAACACATCTGTGATGTTTGATGCTGGTTTTAGTAACTTTCTAAATGTCTTTAACAATCGAGTAATTTAGTGATACTGTAGACTAACAGTTATATGTCTATTTTTTGTGTGTTATTTATTGGTCAAAACTGCATACCAGTGATGCCTGTTCGGTACGGGGCCTTCTAGGATACAATGAACAACCAGGTATGCTGGACAAAATGCACCCATAATGTATGGCTGCCATTGTTGTTATGCCTTTGCCATGGTTATAGGGTCAGCCTGTGTCCGAAATTAAGGACTGCAAGATGTATAATCTTTCATGATTTATATGTAACATGCACAAATACAAAAAAATAACAGGTGTTTATACTAGCGTTTTTGTAACAGCATCTGTTTGTACCAGTTTTGCTATGGTTGTTTTTATGTCTGCTTAAGTGCCAGTTGTTGTGCTAGTGTAAGTGTGCCATTAAATAGTTGATGATGTGTGTAAGGTTGTTGAAGACAACCTCCTGACCGAGAGAAGATTGTGCTTGTCGCCTATCTTGTAAAGATGTATCACTAAACTTGTACTAAAAACCAATAAATGCATGCTGTTTACAATTGTCACCCTTTACCTATGTATGGACCTGCAAGTCTGGGACACGCCATCAGAAATTTTTTATCTCCAATTTTTATGTTAAAGCTTTGTGCTTCATGGTGTCATATTGATAATAGTGTTCCATGGAATTGCGAATTTCCCAGATGTCAGACCGTATTAGATTTCGACCCAGCCTGGTGATTTTGAAACGTTGGTGCGACCTGTGGAACAGCCACTGTGTTGATGTGAGCGGTCAGCGTCTGGTCATTGCCACCAATTGAATGATCTAATACAGTAGTTCATAAACATTAACTCAACTACCTGAGTTGACACATCATGCACAATCCTCACTTTTACCGATAAACGATCCTTCTCATACTAATGCAGAAAACAGGTACATTCTGCAACCGTCACTGAAAAATAATCGCTGATCCTCTGCATAAACTTTATTTGTAAACAATTTTACACAATCTACATGTCTAGCAGAGGAGTTGCAAACGATTAAATGCACATAATGTAGTAGTAATATCGACACTGAGCGGCATCGTAACAATACTGTACAAGAATTCATCTGTGAACTACATCGACAGTGAATGGTTTCATAAGACCATGCAGTGAGATGCCAGGATGTTGGCACAAGCTCTACATGGTGTATAATGGAAACAGTGCAGGGTAAAGTTATCTACACGAGCGATTAATTGCCCGACTTGTCAGCTGACAGTGTTGTACGGTATGGCAGTATAAAAATCGGTCATGTAAACACTCGTGAGATACCGTTTAGCGAGGCCAATGTTTGGCTACAGTTGTGTCGGTGGAATTGAAGCTAGTCCCAACTTGATAAATTCAAAGAAACAAATATACAAAGACCAGATATGGTACCTTCAGGATGTTTCCACATTAGTCCACTAGAATTACACAAACTTTCTGTGACCTTTGACCACTACAGCAAATTTGTTTTTTGTCATCGCATAGTGCTTCCTCGTTGTGTCTGTTTTTCAACTTGTAGTAAGTTTTTTGTTTTTACCCACGCCCCCAAAATAAAAATTAGCTACAACAGAGTTGACCTGCTAAATTCCAATTTTTACACTAGTACATAATGCAAAATGGATGCTAAAAGATAGTGCCGAGTATGAGCAGGGAGCATTCAGTATTTCGGGAGCTTCGAGTAAGGCTCCCCTTCCGTCCCCATCTTTTTGCGCTTCGCAATCAAGTTCTGGATTTGCTGCCATTCCCGGTCAAGAACTGCCTTTTCATCTTTAGGCCCGGTCCGCCGCGTCTTACGGCCATCAGCCATCTTGACACCATACTGGAATGCCGCCCTGATGTGGATACAAAGCAACATTTGAAATGTCACAACTAAGCCAATCTGTATGTCCTGTGTTCAGTGTCTATACAATAAATGATCTCATGTTTGTATTTCATTTTGATTATTCATAATATGAATTACTTACTATTTTTTCCTTAATACCTTCAATGGACAATAAATAAAGCTTATAAGTGGCTTTTAAACTGTATTTATGTCTGCTAAATAGATTTTCTCTTGATCCCTGTGGGTACAAGTGGTCAAAACTGATTGAATAATAACCTAAAACGAAATAACCCATATCAAATCCAATTAATAATTCTTACTAGCCGTGTTGCCCTGCACTGCATGGGAGAAAAGGCAACCACTGAAAGAACTTACGACACCTTACACGACCCAGTCAAGTTTTGGTAGGGCAATACCAATGGCAAGGTTGGATACAACTTCGTGCCCCAAAATTCATGTGCCACTGCCAGTTTCATGCACAAACCCAAAAATGTCAGCCCCATATAGAGAAATAAACACACAAAGCCTGTTTTATAACATAGATAAGTGAGAATAATAGATAGGAAAAGGGAGTCGTACTTTGGGAGTGCTTCTTTATTTGCCATGTAGGTGCTGTACTCCTCCTGCGTGTCGAAGTCCCACCGTCCCACTGGTCCCTTCTTGTTTCCCTGGTCCATCTTCGTGTAGTCCACCTCGTCATCGCTGTCTCCGAACGCATCTGCAGACTCCATCATACTGAGGCAAAGGCGATGAATGCAGTGTGAAAAATGTAGAAAACAAGACAGTCGTAACACAAGCAGCATCTATCGGCTAACAATAAAACCACAATTGTGGGTTGAAGACACGAGTAGCTGGCAACCAGGTGTTCACCGTTCAAAATGGCTAGTTCACACACGGAGCAAAACAGCTTCTTTTCTATATTAGGTAGCATGTTATGAAATAAATCGGCAGTATCAGTCAGGTGTCAACATTACATCGGGAGGAAAATACCGCTTTTTCCCTTGGTCCCACTTTCCTTTTTCTTGGATGAAATGTCCCGTTTTTTTGTAATTTTCAAAAAACAATTCACGATAAAAAAATCTCAATTTGCTGCACACCCGGCCATTCCAGGCACATGCTATTTCTTTGGTCTCAAGTGTTTTCACATTTTCTCGCGTGTGCGTTCACTGCGAACGAGAATGGCTCATCAAAATGTCGACCCGTCAAAACAACATGTTAAAAACCGATGGAAAACGCTCAAAACAATGAAAGTTGAGTGGAAGTAGGTGGTGACACCTGTGACCTGTGATCAGTATATAATATATATATATATATATATATATATATATATATATATATATATATATATATATGATATATAATATAATATATATATTATATATCAAAGACTAGTCAATATGTTTGAGTTCGAGGTGATTCCATGTGTAGTGGTCAAGGTCATCGAAGAGTAACATTGACAGATAGATAGGATAGATAGAAAGATAGAACTTTGTTTCTGTTACATACACACACATTATTACAATGTTTCAAAATGTAAAAAAGTAAGAAAATTACGGTGTAACTGAAGAAACCTCTAGTAACCCTGGAGGGCTTTTGACGAGAACCACCTAAACATTTAAAACATACACATTAAAATCAGCTAGTAAGATTATTAAATAATTGAAAATTAGTCATGCTGAATAATGAGTATAATATGACTTAAACAGTATCTTCTACAATGTTATACAATATTATGTAGAACAATACACAACTGAAAGAATGAGAGAAACTGATAAATCTAATGTTTTAGGACTTAAGGGGCTCACCCTGGGTAGCACTCGGCGTAGCTGTCAATCATCATCTTCTGCTTCAGTTTTGCTACTCGCTCCTCCTCCTTCGTAGGCTGCTTCTTATCCACACCTGTGCTCCCAGTTTCTCCCTCTCCCCACCCCTACAGATACGCAGAGAAGTGGAAAAAAGATTCAGAATTGTACAACATATTTTTTTTTCACAGTTTATAAAATTATTAGTTCTTACAACTTAATATAAGACCTATATTTATAGCATCACCTAAACTTGTTATATATATACTTTAGTTATTTTAACATTGTTATTACCTTTGAGCAGGTTTTTAACTAGGATACACTGTGCATTATATATGTATAATTTAAGTTATTAATACTGTTATATTAAAAACTATAACATTTGTTATCGCAACTAATGGCTGCTCCCTTGTGACCCTGGAGACATCACGGTGACGGGAGCATAGATGGAATTTGAAATTAATATTCCCCACATTTTTATTAAAAGACAATACTATGAAAATAGCAAGGTAAGAGTAGACAAGGGAAGAATGGAGGAGCTGAGGGAGGAGCGGAGGGAGGAGGTGGGTGTGAAAGAGAGTTTCAGGAGGAAGCTGGTGAGGAGTCGGTTAAAGTGGGCTGGACACGTGGAAAGAATGGAAGGGGAACGGTTGGCGAAGAGAGCAGATGCGCTTAGAGTGGAGGGTAGAAGGTGACGAGGCAGACTGAGACTGAGATTGGAGGGCTGTGTGAAGAGAGCTTTGGCTGGAGTGGGAGTGGAGAATGAGGGTGAGGGAATGGGGGAGTGGAGAATGAGGGTGAGGGAATGGGGGAGTGGAGAGTGAGGGAATGGGGGAGTGGAGAATGAGGGTGAGGGAATGGGGGAGTGGAGAGTGAGGGAATGGGGGAGTGGAGAATGAGGGTGAGGGAATGGGCGAGTGGAGACGGTAGTGAAACGGGACTAATGATAAGGAGAAGGAAAAATAATCAACGACCAGTGTCAATGCCAGCTTCGCTCCGGACTACATGAATAAAGAGGAGAACAACAACAACTGGTATTATAAAATACATGTGATACGTACCTGAGAGGCGAACCGTGTATTGATGGTATTAACGAGTTCCTTCGCTGTAGAAGGCAGCTTGTTGTGGTCATTGTCGTCCTCCTGCAGCCAAAGTGTCTGTCTTACAAGTTTTCACAATTGTTACTGTTCATGGAAACACAGCCAGCCAGGCTTACCTCCTTTCCCCTTCTAAATGTGGCTACCAGCTGCCAACAAATCTTAAACACCTGTATTGTATTGTTTGTATGGTATTATTATTATTTTAAATATAATTATAAGTCATAATCATCATGCACAACCAAACCTCACTATTAAGGTCACCCCCAGGACTGGGCTGAAGTGACTTCAATAGCCAATAACCACGGCGGGACTAATGTCCGATTTTATACTGTCCAAGGGTGACCATAATGGTAAGGTGGTTGTATTACTGAGGTGACTGTAAAGCGAGGTTCGACTGTACACATAATGTGCCAGAGAGCAACCCTGACTGATTGGGCGCTATACAAGTCCTTTTATTATCTATTATAAAGTACCTCTTCTGCAGGTTTCTCGAAGTATGATCTCTTTGGTTCTCGCTCCCGCTCCGGTTCCCTCTTTCTTCCACGGTCCCTATCCCGATTATGTTCCCTGTCGCGGTCGTGATAGCGGTGATGGTCCCGGTCTCTCCCGCCTCTCTCCCTCTTATCTGCTTCCCTCCGATCCTTCTCCTTGGGCTTGTCGTACGAGGGGGTGTACTCCTGGGCATCCCCATAGATACTGCGGGGGAAATATTATACCCTTATTGAATGATACTGCATTTTATGCACCACTTCAGAATGTTGCATTGAGCAAGTTTGTGAGCCTAATGCAACAGTCTGAAGCAACGAGTGCATAAACCAATTATCGTTCGATATATTTATTTTATTTCGGTATTTATTAGATGGCTTTACAACTAACATTTCAACACATTTAATGCAGTAAAACAGTAATTTACTAGCAATTCTCAAGAACAATCAGTGCTAATCATGCATAATAGCATGATACCCGTTTTTATGGCACTGGACGTCACATCATGCAGGGCGATGTATATCACTGTAGACAGCATGCTATCACTAACAATTACCTATGTAATAAATAGACATACTGTTGTGTTTAGCAATTAATGGCTGCTCCCTCATGACCTTGAAACTGCCAGGAAAGGTAGTTTTTTAACAGGGAAAAGGGAAATTCAGCAGCCTTGGAACAATAGGGTTCAATCACGTCTTTCCAGTAAATTTGAAAGCACGATTTCTGGAAGAGCACAAACTAACATGTATCCTTAATGGGAAGGGTAGGAAAAAATTACTTAAAGGTCCCTCCTCATCTTTCCACTCATCTTGTTTCAGACAAATTTTTGGACAAATTATTAAATCAGATCCGGTAAAAATTCGGCAAAAAATGTCTGGTTCTATATACTATAACATAACTCTAACCAAATTTCCGTAAGTTACCAGATCTAATGATCACTATCAATTCTTTGGATGATTAACAAAAAGATTGTACTCATTCATTAAACCAATTGTGTATATTACTTAAACAAACATGATTTGTAATGGACTAAATCAGTTAAGATGGGAGTTTTAAATACAATCAATCAAACAGATCAACAGACAGTCAAACAGGAAAGATGCTAAACAGATTAATAAATATGCACGCACCCCTCATCAACCATTTTGTGTTTGTCTTCGGCCATTTCCTTCAGCTTTCCTGAAAATAATCACCAGTAATTCTCAACAAAGTTTTGATTCCGTAAAAGATCAGCTCCACATTATGCATTTAAATAACTAAGAAAATAAATAAATAAACAAATACTGTTTTCTGTCAATCCCGAACAGTAAAGAATTAATAAATAAATAAATAAACAAATACTGTTTTCTGTCAATCCCGAACAGTAAAGAATTAAATATAATCTAAAAGTTGTGTATGAATATTTAGTGTTTATCCAGAAAAACGTGTTACAACCATTTCACGTTTTCTGTTGCACTTTATGTGATACATAAGAAAACCGTTATTTCATCAGTCGATAGTTTGGCGTATAATACATTTTTCCGCAAAATTAATTTACCTTCAATACTATTAAGCTGATGGCAGCATAAGACAACTCTTGACTCAATTTATGTGATTTTGGCATTAATGCATTTTTAAAAAATAAACGCATTATTTTTACCTTTCTCCTTCTTCTTCAATTTCTTATTCTCTTTCCGTCCCTGGCGTAGATACGACAGAATCTGTGTGAGTTTGTTGATGACGATATCGTTTGCTGTTTGAGTTGTTGTTGACTGCAACAGAAATCCACACATTTAATATCTGTGCCAACTGCCCTGGTTTACCGATAATTCAAAATATCCTGAAATTTGATGGTCTTTCGGGTGTAGGCTGCATTCCGTATGGTTTTGTGCATTCTCAATAAGGTTTTTTTGCATAATGTGATACGTTTGTCAAACGATATGCTAACAACAGAGCATACATGCCTTAATTAGCATACACTCCTTTTTTTAATCAGCAGGATCCATAATTTGACCTGTATGCAACAACAGAAAAGTGTTGTCACCTGGTGTTTAAAAGCTGGCACCACTTTTCACCAAATGACACCACTAGTGTTAAAGCTACCTTATTGTCTAGAGAAACAAATGTTGGTGTTTGCAGATTCCTGGACATTTTCCCATTGTTTGTCAAGCATACTGCACACTTATTAGGTTGAATACTGTATCCCAGTTTACAAGGCAACCACCTTTTGAGCATGCACTGGAAACCAGTGGATGTAGAAAATCTTAAAGGTTCATTTGCGATGTTGATTTTAAATGTGACCTATTTTAGCTCATAATACAGAGTGATAAAATGTGCACCATTAATATAATTAGGTGATTTACTCAACAACAAAAAAGTTGAATCTAGTTTTGACATGGATTATTAGTTTGAACATCATACGGATTACATAAATTATTATTGTTAGTTTGCACACACACGTACAGACTAGCATGTTAAGAGCAGATCTCGAGTGCAGGAAAGTAACTAGGAAATGTCATTAAGTAGTCTATAATCCCAATACCCCAAACTCCCAATTACGGGGAGACATAACACTGGGTAGGATTTTTTTAATTTGTACAGTTAGTGCAATTCTGCAACAGTAGAGTGGGTCTTACTGAATAAAAAACACGTTGAACATTTTCTGTCAGACCCTGTTTCAACAGCAAATTATAACCCATCTAAAAAATTGCAACCCTAATAAAGTAATGGATATTTAGGGAGTTTTTTGAGAATACGCAGGTGAACACAACAATCGAAAAATGAGCATATTATTCTTACTTCCACTGTTGCAATTTCTCGTTGCCAATTTCTTGTAAATGGCCATCAAAGACTGATTAATGGCAAGCTTTATATGTGAACAAAACTAATTTAGAGGTATGTAATAGTTATAAAAGTGGGCAATACTGGTAGTAAGCATACAAAGCTACTGGAATAGGGCAGACATAAAATAAATAAATCTCAAAGAACATAATTCCAAGCTGCCACACTTCCCATAAAGACTTTCTAAGAGAGCTGCTACGAAGCTAGTAACAATCACCTCCATGGTTGGACAGTCTGCCTTGCTCCGGATCAGGGTAACAGGGATATCGGACTCGCAGAAGTCATCCTCCAGGTCGATAACGTACGCCATCCGACGAGGCAGAAACAGTTCGTTGCGCTCTGGCAACTGTCTGCGAAACAACGTTCGGAATACATTCCGCCCTGCAAAATGACATTACTGGGTTGTCATCGGTGATTGTCTGGTAGTGCTTTCTTTCTTAAATCTATTCCCAGGAACGTATACATGTGATAACTTCAGAATCTTGCAGGATGACGACACAAATTTTTAGAAAGAGATAATGTTTTTCTTCTTTAATACATTGTGATTCGAAGAGAACCTATACAAACTACCAGGTACATAAGTACGGTATTGCTGAAAGATTTTCCACCCACTTTGTGTCTCTGCATAGTTCAGAAGTGAATTTGAAATATCAATGATGAATAAAACATTCTTCAAGATTTGGCATTTTATCCCATCATGGTGCAAATATGGAGGATCTCTAGAGGATGGTCTCAGATATGGAGGATCTCTAGAGGATGGTCCCAGATATGGAGGATCTCTAGAGGATGGTCTCAGATATGGAGGATCTCATGAAGATGGTCTCAGATATGGAGGATCTCGAGAGGATGGCCTCAGATATGGAGTATCTCATGAAGATGGTCTCAAGAGGAGGATCTCTAGAGGATGGTCTCAAATATGAAGGATCTCTAGGGGATGGTCTCAAATATGGAGGATCGCTAGAGGATGGTCTCAAATTTGGAGGATCGCTAGAGGATGGTCTCAAATATGGAGGATCTCTATGGGATGGTCTCAAACATGGAGGATTTCTAGGGGATGGTCTCAAATATGGAGGATCTCTAGGAGATGGTCTAAAAAATGGAGGATGGGGTGGCCTCAAAAGACTGAGGTATGACACTGACTTGAGGTGCGTGCAGGCAGTTTTATCATGATGGCTGAAGCAAATAAAAAGTTGCTGTTGCAAAGCTTGTAATGGCCAGGAAACTTGCACATGTTGATGTAATTCAAAGTTTCACATAGGGGCCATGGGAGGTCTGTGGTCACATGACAATGGTTGAATGTAGTGCCGTACATAAATGTCCTGGATCATCCCATTGGCTGTTGGCTCCATTTGCTCTGATGTTACGGATGTGGCCTTACTTTACCCATGGATCTATGGATGTGGGATGAATGGTACAGAACTGGCTAGAGGGTAACTAACTGTAGAAAGTAACTATTCCTAGGAGGGGAAGTGGAAGTAGGGTATTTACCCATCTTTGTCTTGAAATGCATCATTTCTTCCTCCTCCTCTTCACGCTCCTTCCTGCAACAAAAACTAACGTCAGAACATCTGCTGTCATGTGACAACCACCAAAAACCACAATAACCCCGGAGTGCAGAGTGATGCTGACGAAGGGATTGAGAGGGTCTTGCAAGCTCTGTCGAGCTAACACTGAGAGGTATCTATACGTTCTTCAATATGATTATAGCAGAGTCCGGTACCAACTCACATACATGTTGATATTCTTGGTAATGTTGTTCAATGGAATTTTGTCAACAAGAAAAATAGCTAGATTGTTTTAATGGTGTTTATTTTAAATGTTTAAATAACTTTTTTAACAGGACACCAACAATGCTATTTTGTCACAAACAATTTTATATAAAAAGATTTTCAAAAGTTTTTCTACTCATAGAGAAGATTTTCAAATAAAAATTCTTTGTTGGAGAGGTTAATTTATGGAGTAGATGATAGACCAACTTCTTGACTGAGTTGACGACTGCCTCCATCTCTTCCTCTTCCACTTCTTCCTTGCTACAGATCTCTGCTCGCACCTGACACAAATAATGACACAATGACATCCATGCCATGTAGACATCAATCAAATTAGATATAAGAAAATACATGTTTATCAGATCAAAATAATATGTCTATATAGGAAATTTATCAGAATCAAACGTATTCAGCTCGCATAAGAGCAGACATTATACCAATGTTAAATTCACCATTGTGACGGGACAATTTTGTAGTTGGGCATTTTTACTGAAACAGCTCACATCAGCTGCAGCTTTCAAATACATGACTGCAAATCATTTGACAACTAAAAACTGGTTTTAAATGATAAATGATTGTGAGATCATCTCGCTTGAAAGCAACTCATCCCATGGTATCATGTCACAATAAATTATGAGAAATTTGAGAACTGAAGTTGTTATTACAAACTGAAACTTAGTGTGTTTAGATGCATAAAGGTAAGTCTTTAGGATTGTTCAAAGTGCCTTACATTTCACCCTCTGGCAGACCCTCTGTTCATTCCAACGCCAACTCAACTTCTCTGGGAAGCATTCAGCCATGCCAAAATTACTGCACAAAATCTTCACATACATCCACCACTGTCTATAGCCAGGTATTCGTTTTTACAGCTGAGTGAACTGGGGTAATGTGGAGTGAAACAAATTGGCCAGGCTTCGAAACAGCAGCAACTTGATTAAAATCCTGGGCGATAATCTAACCTGTGTTACTGCGCTTATCGTATACCGACCTTCTCAAGGAGGGCGTAGTCGAGCCCCTTCACCAAATGGGTGTGCTCCATGTCACCGCCGAGGTACTTTGATTCCTGGATCGCTTGCTTTCGTCTTTCTGCGTAGTTCTCTCCTCTGTCGTTCCATGGAAAAACAAGAAGGATTAATCTCATTCTAAAGTGTTATATATGGGTTAATCTACATCAAGTCACCAGATATTCAGAAACCCCCACGCAATTCGTCTTGAGATCTCTTCATTTTTTACCAGTTATTCCCCAAATATCCAAAGTGAATTACTGGTGTTTTAATTTCGACAAAGTTTAACGTTTAATAAACTCAGTAATGAGCAGGGAAAGAGCCATGGCATTTTGTGTCGTGTAGATAGAACATCCATTTTGTGTCGTGTAGATAGAACATCCATTTTGTGTCGTGCAGATAGAACATCCATTTTGTGTTGTGTAGATAGAACATCCATTTTGTGTCGTGCAGATAGAACATCCATTTTGTGTCGTGCAGATAGAACATCCATTTTGTGTCGTGTAGATTGAACATCCATTTTGTGTCGTGTAGATAGAACATCCATTTTGTGTCGTGTAGATAGAACGTCCATTTTGTGTCGTGTAGATAGAACATCCATTTTGTGTCGTGTAGATAGAACGTCCATTTTGTGTCGTGTAGATAGAACATCCATTTTGTGTCGTGCAGATAGAACATCCATTTTGTGTCGTGCAGATAGAACATCCATTTTGTGTCGTGTAGATAGAACATCCATTTTGTGTCGTGTAGAGAGAACAACCATTTTGTGTCGTGCAGATAGAACAGCCATTTTCACTTTCACATGGGTGCATCAGTAAAAACTTCTAAATGGAATTTCTTTGACGTAAATTTTTTTTCTTCGCAAAAATCCTTCATACAAAAATACTAGTCTACATAAAAAATGGAAGAACAAACTTCCGATGCTAGTTTTCTATTTAGACTATGTAATGAGGGAACTTGCCCTGATGAGCACTTACGCCTTGGCATCAGGAGCAACGGCCCGATAATCTGCTGTGGTGCTAGCGATCTCTGGTTGCTCGTAATCATTGTTACTTCCGTCACGTCGCTCCTTTGCCTATGAATCAACAGCACGGTTCATTCAAGGTCATTCTTCAGTTTGAATTTTGCTCGGCTCATAATAAAATAATTTTTGTAAACAAATTCACGTTGGGAGGGGGGCTGAGGTTAAATGACATCAGTTTTGTGCAGTGTCATACATCAATGCTTTGAGGTGGTCCTTAATAGTATTTTGAGGTGGTCCCTAATAGTATTTTGAGGTGGTTCCTAATAGTGTTTTGAGATGGTCTCTAATAGTGTTTCAAGGTGATCCCTAATACTGTTTTGAGGTGGTCTCTTAGCACTTACGCGATCTCTGTACAGCTTCGACAGTTCCTTCTCTCGTTCTTCCTCCAGTTTATGCTGCTTCGCGTAAAACCTGCCAATGACAACAGTTGTCATAGTAACACAGGGTAAGAAATGTCCTTAAAAGGTCCTTACTCAGTGCTATGTTTTAGCCATTCGATATTCATCAATAGATAACAGTCAAATTATGTTTAAAAAACTGCGGTACATTAAAATACATTTAGGCAGTCAAGATCTTAGAATAGACATATAGATTATACTATACTTATAACATGATTTTACAATCAGACTTTTTACATAAATGGCTTTGTGTCAATTTGTATGTAAAAATACATATTTTTTTATATAGCACAGTATCCAGTCCATATGACTGCTCAAGGTGCTTTACACTTCACCCCCTCGCAGACCTGTTTACACTTCACCCCCTGGCAGACCTGTTTACACTTCACCCCCTGGCAGACCTGTTTACACTTCACCCCCTGGCAGACCTGTTTACACTTCACCCCCTGGCAGACCTGTTTGCACTTCACCCCCTGGCAGACCTGTTTACACTTCACCCCTGGCAGACCTGTTTACACTTCACCCCTGGCAGACCTGTTCCTTTACACTTCACCCCCTGGCAGACCTGTTTACACTTCACCCCCTGGCAGACCTGTTCATTCCAACACCAACTCAACTTCTCTGGGAAGCAAATCAATACACAAACAGTTTTACTTACATTTTCTTCTTTCTCCTGCGCGAGGCTGCGTCATCTGTCTCATCATCTTCTGGTTCCTCGGCGATGTCCTTCAATCTTGTCTTCTTCTCACTCGCCCTGTGCACGCAAACAAGACTTAATAAGTAATAATAAAACATCTGTAGCACCTATATCCTCACGACCCCGAGCTCAGTGGTGCAACAAACCAGAATTGCTAAGTACGATATCATGACCATTGACGCACAGGAGTCAGCATCAGACTGAGGGACTGCTGAGGATTTAGGGGGGGGGAAATGTAATTTGAAATAAATACATCTTTCTTGGTGGAAGGCAGCTAAAGTTTCAGATGATTTTAAAGTGATGGGGAGTTCGTTCCAGATTTTGCGTACAGCTTGCCCAGGTTAAGCTTGGTTTTAGGAACCAGCACATGTCTGTATCCTTGAATCACCAGCGAATCCAGTGTACACCTATCCTGGGTGGAGGTTCGGCTACATAGACTACGTCCCTGGGGTAATAGTAATATGTAATAGTAAAGAATGCAAATATTCAAGTAATAGTAATAGATGAAATAAAATATGATGCAATAGTAATAGTAATACAAGAAAGCAATGTACCAGTAATTGAGCTATTACTTTCCTATTACAACTGAATATTTAAATCATATTCAAAATGCAATTTCATTAGGTGGTTTGGCATAAATATCAACATGTGTGTTTGTTTAGCTATTCTTCATGTAGGCCACCTTCACATAACAGACATCAAAGAAGTCTACAATTGGGAGCAATGCTGGCTTGTTTTGTGTTAGCTCCAATATCCCATAGAGACAATTAAAGCTGGGAGGCCATGTACAGTTGACACAGCATTCAATGGGCCTTTGAAACCAGTTCCCCTAGCCAACTATCCTTTTTTCCACACAAGCCTATGGGGACAAGCCCTATATGCTGGTCATTCATTCACTGATGATCTGTTAGTGGATAAGGGTTCCAGCACTAAACTGATTGCCTTTAATACCTATATCAGTCATTACAGCTCCCTGCCCTGCTGGGTAATGTTTGAACAAAATCCAACTTTTGGTCCAACTCTGTGTGAACATGAGAACCTGTGAACACAGCTTTAATTTTGACTTTTCAGCACATATTAGATTGGATATTGTTAGAAAGAAACCAAAAAGTACAACAAATCATAGATAATTGCTTGAATAAGTTATTGCCGTGAAGTACTCTGTCACTGAATGAACACAACATATACGTCAAATTGTTTAATTAACAAAAATATTTCCGATGAAAAATTTAATAGTTTAACATGTGATAATAATAGCTTAAAAATTTAATGTAATAGTAATAGCTTAAACTGTAATAGCAATATATTACATTGCTTCAGCATGTAATAGTAATAGAAAAAACTAAGTAACAGTAATACATAACATTGCAATGTGATAGACCCTAGGCCTGCTGTATACTACATAGACAGTTGCTTGATAACGTTAGCTATTAACAGTGCCATCTATCCGAGAATGAACAGAGCTGTCATAACAAGTTAAAGGTGACCTTATTAACTGCTTGGATGTGAGAAAGTAATGTGTTTATTGAGCTGACTGTATTTCTGTGTTGACAAGTGAAAGAACAATAACTTGAACAGTATTTCCGTGGAGCACCAGTGTCATTTTACTTAATGTGACAGCGTCAGCATAAAAAGCACTACTTCAAAGCAATCACTTACAACTTGGCTGACAGTTTTGTTGTGGTTCCTGATGATGACCGGGAGTTGTGGGGGGTCATCATCAACTTGCGGAAGTCATCATTTGTGAGCGGCTGACCCCTGAAATCACATTCAACGGCATTTTTAAAGTTATACCGTATGGATTAGGATGGCACTATTTTGAAAAAGAAAATCTTGTTGTAAACAATTGTGCAGTAGAATATAATGTTAACAAACAGCACGCATTCAGCAGTAAAATGTTCACCACGTTGTAATGAACGGTGTCATCTTAAAATACCGTATTAATCACTATTCGACCTAATAAGCGTAGAGTATGCTTGACAAAAATTGGGCCATGGAAAACTGTCAAGGAATCTGTTCTTATAAGCATACTCCAGCATTTGTTTCTCTAGACAATAAAGTAACTGTTTAACTTTAACACTAGTGGTGTGTTTTGGTGACTAGTATAGAACAGCTGAAAAGTGGTGCCAACTGCTTAACACCAGATGGCGACACTTTTCAGTTGTTCCACACTAGTCAAATTACAATAACTACGGAACCTGCTGATTAAAAAAGAAGGTGTTTGCTATTTATGGATCCTGCTGATTAAAAAAGGGGGTGTTTGCTAATTAGGGCATGTATGCTGAATAGGTCAAATATGGTACGTACACTAGAATCAGGTTCAATTATGTACTATATCATATTAAAATGAATACCCTCCTCAATTCATTCAGCCTATTGGGAATCAGGTTTGTTGATATTAAAATATTATACTAAAGTATAATACTTGTTCCCATACATTTTTACATGTAAGTACACATGCATACATCAGGTGGAAGGTAGAATTCAGTGAAAAAAACCTGGAAAAAAGTGGCATTGGACTGAAGCATTGTGATCTGTAACATTATAACACTATGCACAATTTGAGAAGCAGGATGCTGCTTACCCGCTGTAATCATCTTCTTCGTCCTCATCTTCCATGGGTTCAGGAGCAAGAGGGTTAGAAAACACCTCAGGTGCTTTCGGTTCTGAAAGAAGCATATTTTTTGGGATGTGTTATAAATTAAAATTTTGTTGTGTGTTAAACATGAGGTAATAATGTTGTTTAGAGGCGTATATAATTTAGGCCAATCTAATACATGGCATGGTTAGGTCTGAAACTGAAGGATCACCAGTACACCTCCCAGAATCCAGAATTCACGCAGAAAGTGCGAGATTATTCTTGGATGAAACTGGCATCCATATGAAAATCTGCAACTGTAGTCTCGCTTATCCGACTCTCGCTTGCCGAGAAAAGAGTCTGGTTCTAAACAGTGGTTTCACTGTTACCCACTCTATTTTGGGTAGGTGTTACTGTGAAGCGCCAGCATCCAATCACCCTCCTTATCAAGAGTCTACACTATAAAATTATTTTGTATGATTTAACTTTTCAGTGTGACAATTGTGTGAATATAATCAATGGGAACAGTATTCAATTTTGGGAAGTTTAAATTCATACACATAGGACATGGAAACATGGGCGAAGAATATAAAATGGAGGATGCTATATTAGGTAGAACCACAAAAGAAAACGTCTTACGAGTAAAAATTAGTGCTGACATGAAAGTTTCAGAGCAATGTGGACATAGATAAGCTAGAAAGAATACAATGAAGAGCAACTAAAATGATTCTGGAATCGAGAGATCTTAGTTATGAAAGCCGCTTATTAGAATGTGGTTTTACAACACTACGGACAAGGAGACTAGGAGAAGAACAAATAAAAGTGTTATGAGGATATTGATAGGAATATTCAATTCAACAAATTATATTCAAACAGCAAACATAGTAATGGCTGCAACAGCGTTGACAAGACTCCTTTTTTCTTCTTCAATGACATACAGAGATGTCTGAAAGGAATACACGTTTTTAAAAAAATTGTAGATAATGTATCCCCTAAACAGCTATACATTTAATAACATTTGAGTAATTAAAAGATGTACAATTATAAAATATTGAATCGCATACGATTCAAATGCCTAAATTTATAAGGAATAGAGTACTATTATTTACATAGTCAATAAACATAAATACAAAAATTATTGAAATATTATTTATTCTGTTAGTTCAGAACTATCAGTAGACAGTAGTAACTAGATTATGTTATATAAAGTAATTATATATGTTCACTTGTGTTTGCTTTCTTATACCTGTGTTCTTCAAACTTAAAGAAGGCAGTAGAACCAGAGGACACAAAGCAGCATTAGTTAGGGAACAGTGTACGATGGACATGAGAAAGTACTCATTCTCATAGACACAGAGGATGATAAATGAATGGAACAAACTGTCAAATGATTGTGTTAATAATGCTAGTAGTGTGAATGTTTAAAAATAAAAATGTTCAGATAGCTGATAAGAGCGGGCTATATAGTCACAGGTGTAGTTTTCGCCTCTCGCCAGATTTTGCCTCATTTTGTGATCTTGCTGGATCTCACATTAGATACATCACTGGTCTGATATAAAATCATATATCAGTCACTGGGAGTATAAACATCTGACAAAGTTAACTTTTTTGAAGAACAATTATGCATAAACAGGTTTTTGAGGCATATTTTCATATATCTATTTTGATATTAATCGTTGGGTGGCCTTACTGGTATGACACATCGGTGCATTTTGTAAATACGCCATATTTTACTTTAACAGACAATAATGTCTGCAACTATTTGTAATAATCACAACAGGAAAGTAATCGAACGGCCTCATAATTTTATACATTTAATGCGGTACATAATGATATTATTGTACAGTCAGGCTTTTTTGAAGACGCTCGTTCTTTTAAGGCAAATTCAAGCACCTTGAGAGATGTATCATTGTCGAGTTCACTCAAACCAACTTTTCGAACAACTTGTTTGCACTCAATAGATGAAATAACTGGTAATTGTTTTGAATATTGATGCCATGCGCAAAAGTTTTCAGAATATTTATGAAAACAGCACATTATATTAATTACAGGCAAAAACCACACCAACCAGTATACATAGAAGATAAAACTGTTGGACTCTCGATAAGCCAATGGATTCCTTGTCCACTTGCCATCTGGAACTTGTAGTTTTAGATGGCAATCTTGTTAAAAAGTTTAAAGCTGATTAGAACTGCATCGCATAAACTGATAAAAATTCACCCTTATTTGATGAGTTAAGCCAAATCCCGGATGAGCCTAATTAATATAATTATGTGTGCATCCTGAATGTGGATGCATACATAATTTCTGTCACAAGTATGGTTTGGATAAAAACAATAGTATCCGGAAAAAGCACAAAGGAAGTACGAGAAGAAGCTTTTGAAGAGAATGAAAGACAAACCAAAGCTTGTCTATAGCTATGTAAGAAGAAACCAAAAGGTAAAAACAGTCATACCACATTTAAGAAAGGAGGATGGTGAAACCACAACAAATGACCAGGAAATAGCCGATGTTCTAGGGAAGTTCTTTGAATCAGTATTTACAATGGAAGATGGTGGTGATAATACTTTACCGGAATTTGAAAACAGAGTTCCAGAAAACAAGGTTTTAAACGAGATTACATTTACTGAGCTAGATATATTTATAAAGTTACAACAGTTAAAAGAAGACAAGGCTTGTGGTCCAGATGGTATACATCCAAAGATATTGAAGGATTGTGCCGAAACTTTAGCTAAACCGTTGTTTCTAATATTCACGGAATCATTGTCTAGTGGTGTAGTACCATTAGATTGGAAATTGGCAAACATTTCTCCAATTTATAAGAAGGGATCCCAGTCTATGGCTGGTAATTATAGACCAGTGAGTTTAACTTGTCTAGCCAGTAAAGTGATTGAATCTTGTGTGAAGAATGCAATGTTAAAACATTTATTAAAAAACAATTTAAATAACCCAGACCAACATGGTTTTACAAAGGGTCGTTCTTGCCTAACAAATTTGTTAGAAACTATTGAAAGTTGGACAGAAGATGTGAATCAGGGAGATAGTGTTGATGTTATTTTGCTAAATTTTCAAAAAGCATTTGACAAAGTCCCAAAAAGAGGTTGTTGCAGAAACTATTTGCCTATGGAATACGAGGTAAAGCTTTAGAATGGATAGCTGATTTTCTGTCAGATAGAAAAATGCGAATTCTGGTAAGAAGTGAATATTCTGAATGGTTTAATTTCATTAGTGGTGTTCCACAAAGATCAGTATTGGGACCTATTCTCTGTTTAATTTATGTAAATGATATACCAGAGACAGTAAATAGTACTGTAAAAATGTTTGCTGATAACACCAAAATATTCAGAACATTAAGAAACAAATCTGATTGTGAAATCTTACAAGCTGATTTAGATAACTTAAGTGAGTTGAATAATAGATGGTGCCTATCGTTCAACACTAGTAAATGTAAAAGGATGCACATAGGCAAAGACAATCCAACATTTGAGTACATCATGATAACTGAAAATAATAATATCGTTTTAGCAGAAACAGTTCAAGAGAAGGATCTAGATGTCTGGATTTCAAATAATTTGAAATGGGAGAAACAAGTTGTTGCAGCAACCCAACAAGCTATGGTGGTTTTACGTTCTGTAATGAGAGCATTTGTTCACTTTGACAGAGAAACGTTCAACATTGTTTATAATACATATATTAGACCACATCTAGAATATTGCGTACAGGCGTGGTCACCTTATTATGCAAAAGATATTTTAATGTTTGAGAAAGTACAACGCAGGGCAACAAAACTGGTAATAGGATTAAAGGAATTTACATACGAGGAAAGATTAACACAACTAAAACTTTATAGACTTGAAGAACGGAGATTACGAAGAGATTTAATTGAAACTTTTAAGTTGTTAACTGGGAAAGAGAACATAGACCCAAATCAGTTTTTTAACATTAATCTAAATAACCTCAGAGGCCACAGTAAAAAATTAAACAAACAACAATCTATGAAGCTATGCAGACACCGATTTTTCAGTCAAAGGGTGGTGAATGTATGGAATTCCTTGTCCAACGATATTATTTCTGCACCCTCTACTAACATTTTAAAAAAACAGAATAGATAAAAACTGGGTTAAAGGAACAAGCAACCCAACAGTTAAAAACCTTCTTGGATTCCCTCAAATAATTCAAGAGGGTATATTCTCATTTCCTTTGCTTTCTTGCAATTTTAAAAAAAACCTTTTATAGCTTAAAACTCATTTTGAAACCTACATTTTGGTCGATACTGTGTGCTGCCATTGTAGCTAAATTCATGAGAAGTAACGCGATAGATAGCATTAGTATGACGTAGACTATCCACTACCACAGGCATAACAACGTGTAAACAGCAGGCGACAGGTTAACAAAAAGTTAATAAGAAAGCGATCGACACCATATACTGAATACCAGTATGCCTGAATGCCAGGCATATGGATGTCTAAACAAAGCTGGAGAAGGTGCGGGGAAAGCGAAAAGGTTTTTTCAAATACCGAATGCAACAAAATTTCATATGAAGCGCGACCTGGCCATTAAATGGCTGCACAATATCGGGACTGGCCATACCGTTGACAAATTCAATTTTCACCGCAAAGTGGTTTGTGAAGACCAATTAACAGAGCAGTGTTTTAAAAAGGATGTGGAACATGTGCTACTGGGCTTGCCTGAACGGAGATTGCTAAAAGAAGACGCTCTTCCAACAGAATTTGTGCACCGACAACAGACCCAGGACAGTAGGCTTTTGTTCACTTCACCGTCTGTGGCGCTAGTGGTAGTGGATGTCTGACATCACGCACCCGCAGGGTAAATGGCCAAAATGTTGGCACCTATACAGGCTCAATACCTGAAGTAAACTGGCCTAAATAATTATTAAGTGATCTAAGAAATTAACTGAATGATGGGACATGTTACAGTAGACATCATTGAATGATTTTAGGGAATGTTTACTGTTGGGTTGCTTGTTCCTTTCAGATATGGGCAAATTATAAAAAGGCTTATCTCGACTCTAGCCTTGCAAATGCTCATTATTTGTAAGTGTAAGTGTATCCAGGCGATGATGTGTGCGACAAACGGTGGCGCCACATCACGGAGCCTGGATAATCGAGGCTATCGCAACTACCGCTACAAAAAGCGAGCGATAATGTAATAACATCGAATAAAAGGGGTAACTGAGCAGATATGTTACATTGCAAAGCTATCACTCGGTTAACACATACTTTCCGGCATGGTTGGTAATTGTAAAACCGTCCAAAATACAAGAGATACGTAAACAAATGCTTGTTGTTACAACAAAATACAACGCAAATCTGTTTATAAGTCGTACGTCCGTGGTAATCTCGCGAGAATTTGCGGCGCAGCGCGAGACAAACAACCATCAATCAATCAAGCGATTTAAATTGTGGCGGTTTTGTTTGAATGGGTTTGCTGTAGGGAATTGATAAGATCCCTGTTTACGCGTTAAAACAAACGATGTCATTTACAAGGGCGAAGTTAAAGCGTTTCAACGAGAATACGAGTGAGTATCTAAATAGAACACGTAACACCGCTTATTTGTTATTTAGATTTTGTATGTAATTTGAAAAATCCAGGTGCCCCGAACTTCGGCTGAGGCGCCCAGTTCCCAAGCTAAGGTCGTGGCAATTTTTTTTTGCATTGTTCAGATATCTCACACAAAACACAACGTGTAGCCTATTCTAATGTCGCGATGGCAAGCTTTTCATCAGAACCAAACGTAGCTTTTATGTTTTCTTTAGTTTAATTAATTGTAATAAACAATATATGAAATAACAAAAATAAATTAACTCAGAAAATTATGATGCTCTTCTTCCTTTTTGTTTTAGTAGTTACAGTGCACCATCCTCTGAAGGGATATTTTGCTCTCTCCTAGGACTTAGGTTATAAGTCGTAAGAAGCCACTATTGGCTATATGATCAATGACAACAATGAGGGAGTCTAATGGTTAGGGCACCCACCTGTCGATTGAGATGGTGGTCTCAAGTGATTTCACTCCAAACAGCCAAATCTTAGGCTAACACAAAAATTAAATTTCACCTCCGCCATTTCGAAGCTTGGGAAATTGCGTTTGCCCCACTTTGCCTGTGTCTTTCAGAAGAGACAGTAAAAACTGTTGGTCCCTTTTAGGGTGAACGAGGTTGCCTAATTAAACTTTAAAACAGAAGCATGGTGAGCACGCAGTGGTTATATGGTAGAGTGTCAAACTTTTGGTTGAGGGGACTTATGTTAAAAATTTACGCAATTTAATTCAGGTCATTTTGCCTACACATGTATTTCAGAAGAGACACTAAAAGCGGGATGGGATGAAAAATACGTGTCATGGAATCACTGACTCCAGAGAAGGAAAACTCAGAAAATAAACCACTCCTCGATTTGACATTAATGACCACCACCATACAACAAGCGTCACACACCTACGGCACAAACTTGGCTGGCAGACATTAGAACAACAACAATTACAACACCAACTCACTTTCTTCTACAAAATTAAACATAACCTCCTGAATATTTCTCTGTCAAAACATCTCCGATAAATATATACAAATACAAGCACGCATCAACACTCTTTCTATAAAATGTTCCCAGTCTTCAGTTTTCTAAAAAAGTGTAACATTAAACACTCGAACGGCTTCCATGGAAGCCATTCGTGCCTATGCCAGCCATTATTGGCCCAATCAAGTCTAGCTAGCTGTGTAGCGAGGTTGATATCATCGCCTGTACAGTAGTCACAACTTTGCATGCAAAAATATAATGAAGCTAACACATGAATGAACATGATTATATGGTCAAATCTACATAATAAATGAAGAGCCAACACATGAATGTTCGTGAAAAAGTAATTTGGAACTTTATTTTAAATATATAAACATGGAAGTAATGCTTGCAACATGTTAAGTACATGTATGCAAATATTTCCAACACAGTAGATTATGTCTAAACAAATATGATTGCAATCACACTCAAAATCAAATGTTTGACACTAAAAGTAAAACAATACAACATATCAAGATAGAATATATAGCAGTCAATAATGCAATTGCTTTTGAAAATAATGCATTGTGACATAAAATATTACCTTCTTTAATAAAATCAGCAATAATCCAGATCCAATATTGCCTATTGTACTATTGGGAAAAAAAACAACATGAATTTACTAGACTTAGCACAGCCTAATCATTCGTAGTTTGCCCGCCGTTTGAGTTTTTTAGCAACCAGGAAACGGCTGCTGATAATACATGCTGATTTTATCTGTGAATCAAAGCCCGAACCTGAATCACGCACATGCCACTCGGCACTGCAAAGATTGCCAGCGGTGGGTGACAATACAGTAGCGTCTCGGTTACTAGGGCCAGGCTGCCCAGGCACATCAACATTGTGGATATCCGCCACCATAACAAAGGATGTTGAAGGCACCACTGCCTCGGGCTGTTCATGGACAGTCACCGGAACGCTGGTCTTGTTTGCGTTTCCAGAAAAAGCACTGATTGTCGTGAATGTTGACCATTTTTAACTCCCTCCACAACATCTGGATCACGGGATTGTTTCCGCCAATGATAGCGCAAATAAATAGACATTGGGAAAGCCCACAGAACTGCGTTTCCCGACCAATGATGACATACACGATTAAAATAAAACAGATTGGCACTCCCAACACTGGCCGCATTCTTGTTATGTGCCAACGATGCCAAGGTTAACAATATACTCTTATAGATCGGCGGTATTCGCATTTCTGTCATCAATAACATTCTCTCGAATTCCGACCGTGTGCGCTAAGACTCAGTTCCAAAAAGATATTATGAAAAAATCTCATCTTCTAAAAAGAAAAACCCGTATTTTATTTTACCCATCTTCGTCAGACATTTGCCTGTCTTCAAGACGGGTCCCTGCTCCTCACCCCGTCCCCCTTACTCCCCCCTTCCCCTGTGGAACCAATTTCATGTAGTGTTAAACATCAATATTTTTAGACCATGCATTAGTATTTTCAAAATTTTCACTGCCCCTTCTTATTTACCAATTTGCAGGTTGTGCTCCCCCTGTCGGAGCCTACGATCCCAAGGCTCTTGAGAAGATCCCCAATGTCGCCGTACCCAAGGAAGACAGGTTCAAAGTCCCTAAAGGTAAGACATTCGAGGTGGCAGAAAGCTTACAAGAACTGTTTTATAATCTACAAGTTTGTATGATTTTGTATTCTCGAATGACTTACAATTTCACAAGTTCTTATGTAAAATAGACTTAAAGTAAAAAATGTATAGTTAATTTTTTTATAAATTGTAATTCTCGATACAATTGTCATTGAAAAAATTTTTTGTTAGTTTAGTAAATGTCTGCACAGGTATGGAAAAAGATTGAATGAAGTGTTTATATACTATGGTCGATTGGCCTTTATCAATATTGAGTGAACTTGCTGCCATCTCAGCTAAGTTGCAAAGTTACTTGAGTTATCTTTTAAAAAATTTACTGTGTAAAAATATGCATTTTAAATCTTTAAAAAATTATATGTACAAAAAATAAAGCTGTTCAGTATTTTGTTACTAGGAAAACGGATTTGCTACATGGTTTCAAATATAGTACTTATGTTGCATTGTCTGAACAGTTAATTTTGGCGTCTGGCAGGACTGGACCAGTTGTCAATGTGTGACATGAGTTGTACCAGCACGGGCTCCGGGACGCCCCTTAAAGGGGTGAGACACAGCACCCCAGGCAAGTCTGGCTGGAACAAGGTAAGTAGTTTGACAGATGTCAATTCACTTGATGTTATTTACATTTATTGACTTGGAAGTTAAATGACTTGTTTACACATCATTTAAGTCTGTTCTCCATTTGACAAATGTCTTACTGACGTGATATTTCATCTCTAAATGTTTTTTTAATAAACAATTTGTTGATGTATTCAACTGTTATTTTTACGACATACCTCTCACTGCATTAAAATAATAAATCACAATGCAAGGTGAAATATAATGTTTTTCACTGGATGGTTTATTGGCATATAAACATGTTTGAAAATACACAATTTCTGATGGTAAATATGCTACAGCAATAAAGATTAAAACATAAAGTGTAACATGTTAATTTAGATGTATGTTGGAACCATACTGTTGAGTTCACCATTGTGATTGGGCCAAAGTGACCTGAATATTGAGATAACCGTAGCGGGACTAAATGTCCTGTACTTTGCTGTTATGTAAATAATTTCGGACTGTCCCAGGGTTACCATAAAGCAATGTGCAACTGTACTTTGAAATAAATTTTTTTTTAGAGAATTTGGACATTTTAATTATACGAAACCCCCAACTAGGTCCGTATTAGTCAACCAAAGAGAATTGCCAGCATTACCTTTAATATTCTATCCAGGTGTCGTCATGTGACAACCTGGTGTGTCGACAACGCCATCTGTCCCACGAAGGACGTCAACATCACCTGAGTGAGGAGATGACTGCTCTGCGAGGGGAGTTGAGGAAGAAGGAACAGGAGATTGGAGAGCTCAAGAAACAGTTGGATGCCAGTCAGGGGAAACTGAAGCGGGCACAGGCTAGTCTCGGGCAGTTGGATGCAACCAAGGGAGAACTAGGTGAGCAGGGTTACCAAGCCTCCTGATTTCATCTTCAGGCTCTGAATTATAACCTCCTGATTAGCCATTAATACCTCCCAATAGCAATGCCTTTTCAGCCCAAAAAAATCTGCTTAATTCGGTACATCAATTCCTCTTAACTGAAGACATGAAGTTTCAATACTCGTTTAAGCTGCAAAAATTAAGTACCTGGTAGTTTTGTTGTAATTTTATGCAGAATATATTGCTTGTCTGCCAGTTTTGACCTAAATATGTCAATACATTTCAATAGCCAAACATGTGTTCTCTGTTACAGAGGAGAAGAACTCGAAACTGAAGTCACAATGTGAGCGGCTGGAGGCGGAAGTGCTGGAGACACAACGTGAGTTGTTTTTATCTTTACTGTAGGCAGATCACCCCACTCCCCTCATGGGAGGCAGACCACCCCACTCCCCTTATGGAAGGCAGACCACCCCACTCCCCTTATGGGAGGCAGACCACCCCACTTCCCTTATGGGAGGCAGACCGCCCCACTCCCCTTATGGGAGGCAGACCGCCCCACTCCCCTTGTGGGAGGCAGACCGCCCCACTCCCCTTGTGGGAGGCAGACCGCCCCACTCCCCTTATGGGAGGCAGACCACCCCACTCCCCTTATGGGAGGCAGACCACCCCACTCCCCTTATGGGAGGCAGACCACCCCACTCCCCTTATGGGAGGTAGACCACCCCACTCCCCTTATAGGAGGCAGACCGCCCCACCCACCCCCTTACAGTAGACAGACCGCCCTACTCCCGCTTAACTTCACTTGAGCTTTAACGTTGCCCAAAAGGAATAAGTTTCTGTCCTGCACTGTTTTATGTACCCATGGCTACTGACGGCATCAGATCTATAGAACAGTTTGAACAAGTTCCAATATGTTCCTTATAGTGACAGTCTACTGTTCCTTATAGCGAGAGTCCCCTGTTCCTTATAGTGAGAGTCCACTGTTCCTTATAGCGACAGTCCACTGTTCCTTATAGCGACAGTCCACTGTTCCTTATAGTGAGAGTCCACTGTTCCTTATAGCGACAGTCCACTGTTCCTTATAGCGACAGTCCACTGTTCCTTATGGTGAGAGTCACCTGTGTTATTATTTATTATATTAATTGAGCCTTATTTGATTGATGTGTACTGTCTGGTTTGTTCAGAAATGAGAGACAAACTGGTGAAGGAGAAAGAGGAGCTTATGAAACAGTTGGCCGAGGGAGAAGATAAACACAAGGTAACGGTTCTTGGCCAGCGTGCTTTCAAGACAGTCTAAGCATCCTCGTGTCACCACTGGTTTCTCTATAGACCTGTTCACAGTATTGTAAACTAAACCATATTTTTTATTTAAAAAATCCTGGTGATAGGAATATGTGCATAACATGTTTCTCTAGGGTTATTTTGCAGTCATATACCCATAACCTGACATCGCCCATGCATTGGCACATACTCCGTGTTGAATATATGTATGCTTCATCTAATGTCATCATTCAAAACATAATCCTGTTTCTCTTATATCATATTATCATCTTCTGTGCCAAATTCTTAAAAACAGTGACCATTTAATTACAAACCTGTGATAACTCTATCTCTTCGTACTTGGCAGCAGCAGGTTAAGGCGTCGCTTGGGTCTAAACGCGTTTTATTTTCTTATTTCATTATCACTGAACCTACAGAGCTGAAACTTTCATAGATTGCAAGTCCAGGTAAGAGTAATGCTGTGAATTTTTTTCAGAAAGTTTCATACATATTTTCCCACGGTATGCAGCCATCTTGGATTGAATGTTGCGTGTGACTTATATCAGTAACCATTGGATTTAGAGGACTCAAATTTGGTGTGTAGTTACTCCACATAATCCCAATGAAAACAGTCAGTTGACTTTCCAAGTTTTCAAAAAAAAAAATTTTTCATGATTTTTTTACATCTGAATGTATTTTTTCATCATGAAATTTTACATTGATGGTTCATTATATAAAATATAAATAATGTTTTCTAAAAAGTTACTAGATAGTTTTCAAGAGCATACTATCAAGAAACACTGTAGAAAGTTTCAAGTAATTCTGTCAAATAATAGCAGAGATAAGTGACACGGGAGGCAGTAGGTGTGAGGGAAAACATGTTTTTGAGAAAATCGTGTTCAAAGTTTATGTACATTGGCACATACATTTCAACATCTGAAAAGCAACCTAGATGATTGAAACTTTGCATACATATTACTGAATGTATAATCTATCAAAAGGCAAAGTTAAGAGTCATTGGCATTGTAAAATAAATTTCACACAAGTCCCGAGTACCCGACACCCATGTCCATCGTTGCCGACACAGCTGATCTCACCACGACAAATGGGACATTCGTCGCCTGAGTCCCATCGATACAGTCTGATGACAGATTTGCATTGATGACCTTGTCGCAACTGGTGCAGAAAGTCTCGAGGCCACACACCACGCCGAGGGTGCGGTACGGTCGACAGCTGGGGTGGAGAGTGTATGCTTCCTACACAACATGCATAGCAGGTTCGCAACAAGTGATGGCAACACGGCACAGCGTACAAGTACTGTTGAAAGATCTCCATCAGCATCTGTCTCATCCTCAACCAGGAATCGCGGGACACCTATCTCCTCCAGAAGATCTGCATAACCAAACTTCCGTTCAGTGACAGACAGTCTCCAGACGGATCAGCTGGTACTGTTGATGACCGCATTGATGCCTGGAAAAATACACAATATAAATGTATTTCATGAACAAAAGTATCCAAGACATGTTCAACAACAAAAGCCCCCTTGCTACGTATGCAGAGGTATGGCATTGAATGCAATTTATTTTATTGGCATTGCCATATTATACACACACACACCCGCGCGCGTGTGTATATAGGCTATGTATACAATAATTACCAGGGCAAATTGTAGTAATATAATAAACCATAGACATAGTTACAACTCTGTTTCTGATGTGCCTGAATGGACCCTGGGCCTGAATGTCAACACAACCACGAACATCAACAGCATGAACTAGATCAGCGTCAAATCGTTTATACAGTAATAGTTATGCCACAAAGGCGATGTTTGGATAAAACGCAAGTGAAGATATGAAATATCAGAATTAAACTTACACTGCGTGCCATTCTCGCTGGCACCACGGACGGTGATGGTCGAAGTCGAAGAAGACGAAGTTGTCGCCGCAGGTTCATTGGCGATTTCAACCCTCGATGCCTTCGCATCACACGCTAACTGCAACGATGCAAACTTTCGCTGCCTCCCAGTACCGTAACCGCCCACTCGCTTTCGACCAAACGGCATAATGTCGTTTTACAAAGCGATATAAATGAACGAAACTCATGGGATAAAAAAGTCGATCGAATCGAACGTAGCTGGTATTTCAAGCTGACGTCAGAGGATGGAAATTAGTATTACAACCAATTAGAGCGCTTGATTTGAGGGAATCCGACATCACATGGTGATGTCCGGCGAATCGTCGTGGCATTCCCCATTCATTTGTCACCGAGATGGTTCAGAGGCGGTCATTTATAGTCGGAATTACTCGGATACCTCCGGGCACATTTTAAAACTGTACCATCATACAGAGCGAAAATGGGGCTTTCCCGTGATATGCGCCATGTTGGAATGGCGGCGTTTTCCGGCATGCAATGGCTCGCGGAAAATCACCTAATGTCCCATTAGTCTCGGTTCATTTGACATAAACAAAGACTTAGCAATGATAGGCATCATACAAAAGACACGTTTTATGACAGAAACGTGTTTATTTCGACAGTGCAACTTACATGAATGGCAAGTTGAATAATATTTATACACGGAAATAGCAACAACTCGATATTCATTTTATTGTCAAAAATCCGTCAAATCCGACCCGAGTCTCCCGTTAAAATGATAAACAACCCAATTTCCGCCTTCACTTGACGTTATAGGGCAGTGGTTTATCTATCATTTACAAACACTAAATATTTGTACGTTACAGGTTCCTCCTCAATGCAAAATTTTTGCTTGTTTCACGAAAAAATCTAATATATATACTATTGATTACGACACCTTAGCTTGTTTGTGCAAATGTGTTATTTAGTTTTGATGAAATCATCGGACAAACTAATAAAAACAATTTTGATCGAATCTGGTGATTTCTTTATATTTTGTGCATGATGAATTTGTATTTTCTGTATATAAAATATAGTACTGTATCTACAGACTAATTGTGTTCTCTCACCCACAACACAGTGCTTGCAAGAGGCGATGCGACGTGTGATTGCGGAGGGGGAGCAGCGATTAACTGTGGTGTATGAGCGACTTGCTCAGCAATTGAATGCAGCTGAGGAACAGCTGAGCGGATTGGAGTCAGTCACCGGTGACTGTCATGCTTCACTGGACGAGTGCAAGTAAGTTGTACTTGGAAGTCAGTGCACAATATCAATTTGTGATCTATCATACTCTTCGTTGTGGTCCGCTTTATAAAGGGATGAGGCCAACTAGTTGTTGTACTGCTGCACTGCTCAATTCTCACTCGGACATATGATCCGATCGGTAATTTAGCTGACGTATTTTACTGGCAGCCATGTTTGTAGGATGTTTACAGCCTTTTTTCACTCCAAATCATTTAAGTTGTGATTCTGAGCAATGACAATGGCCAGAAACTAATGATAACAAATACCATGATAAGCTGAATGTCTCGTCATCTTCAGTCTTTCATGGGGCGTGGTGGCTCAGTTGTTAGAACATCTGACTGTCAGGAATTGTTTACTCGACAGGATTGTTTTTTAACAAGACATGTTAAACGTAAATTAAGGAACACAACATACTACAAATGTATACAGCATGCATAACTCCATAAACATTAATGTTCATTATATAGGTATGGGATCATGTTTGTCTGGGAGACTGCCGTTAAGACCATAATTTGGTTGCTAACATGACAGCCAGTCAATTGAGAGGAACTGGTTTCAAGTCCGTCTACTGCCATTTTGAAACTTAGGGAATTTTGTTCACTCTACGTTGCCTCTGTGAATGAATACCTGGCAATAATTATAATACACAGTGATGGGATTTCAGTGATGTGATTATAAGAACAAACAGTTAGATGCTTGAGTAGAAGTTGCAATGGTACAAGAACAGGTCTGTGGGGGAGTGTAGCATGCTCTGTGTAACGACTGTTGGAGGGGCGTCATATAAATTAAATTCTTTGTTTTATCGCGAGTTCTGGTCTGTCACCTCTGATTGGCTTTCAGGGGCTCTCTGATGACTGACATAACCGTGCTCAAGGACATCATCAAAGAACTCAGACTTCAGAAGTTTGACGATGACAACTCTATCAGGTATGAAGACGTTGATATGCTTAGACCAGATTATACCTCTTCGCTCTACTATGTACAGTTCAGTACATACTTGTAGAATAGACAGTGACTGTACCAGTCAAGTATGACTTGGTGTCTTTGGACTATTTTGATACATGTCAAAAACATTTAGTTAATGGTGTAATTCCATATGAGGAACATGCCTATGTTTAAATTACATGAAGTATTCACTGTCTTTTCCACTTATTAATCAATCAAAAGCATTTATTCAAACAAATCGAACAAATTTACGTTAGATATAAAAAGCTTATAAGAGAACAGTTTGAAAGGAGTAACATTGAAATAAAAAATAGTTATGATGCCATATCATTCCCTTGTCTATGATACTTGAAAATGAAAGTAGTATTATGTAATTAACAAATGTCAACATGAAATTTATGACATTTGTCATCTGGTTATTTTTTTGTAAAATAAAAATTATATTTATGGACCCTTGATGGCTCCAGTAGCTTGTGTCCAAGATAGGGTGGTGGATGATTTTCCGATGCTTTTATGGGTGAGGAAATTATCACCAGTGGTGATAGATTGATGTAATTTGAAGTTTCAAGTACACACATACATACAGCAGGGAGGGGGTCGGAATTAAAATTACGTTTTTTATATTTTGTTTTCATGAAGTGTCTAGAAAGGAAGTATCCTTGATGAAGTAGTTTTGTCTCCAGGGATCTGAAGGGCGAGGTGTTTGTGGCAACAGACTATGAAGCGCAAGCCAAGGTGGCACTACAGGCGATGGAGAAAGACGTCACTGTACTCGTCAGTCAGATTAACTGTCTGCAGGTGTAAGTTGTTGCAGTCGATATATCAAGGTTTTCTAATTATTATTATAATTAGACAACTTTTATCCTGCGTACACCCCCAGAAACCAAGCTCAGGGGCACAAAAAAAATGAAATGGTTAGGCAGTCTTGAATCCGTTATACAATGTTAAAGTCATTAACAGATAGATGAATTCACTAGGGAGCTATCGTTAAGCATGGTCAAAAAGACAAGTCTTCAGATGATGGCCAGTTTTCTTATGTTTCCTACTGACCTACCACTAAGAGGGGTAAATTTCACAGAGTTGTTGGAGCAACTGAGAAAGCCCTATTTAAAGTGCTTGTTTCAACTTTGTTTGGTTCAGGGGTTCCCAAAGTTTTTCAGCTCAATGCCCCCTGGTGGAATTCGAAAATAGTTGTGTGTGTTTGCCTAGGATCCTCTGGAAATACATTATGCCTCCCCCCATCCCTGTTTGAGAGCCTTTGTTCTAGTTGATGCTGTTGATGCATAGCAATGTAGAGTTTCCCTAAATTTGATTAAATAGCAACGTAACTCGAGACCAGAGAACCACTGACAATCGACAAAAGTAAACCTACATAGTAAAGTGTTTGACCTATTGTATGATTAAATTTGCATAATTTTGTTGCACTCAAGCTAGCAGCTGTTTCCAGACACTAACTCTGAAGCTTTTGTCTGTTAGGAATGACGACGTCCTCAATTCAAACATCCGGTCGATATCGCAGCAGTACGAGATATTGGAGAACAGTATCGGTTAGTGTCTTGTTATCATCCATCAAGAAATGACTTATCCTTTCAATATATCCTTCCATGAAGTAATGTCTTTCTGATATTAACAATGTTTGTTTTGATGAAGTGCAGTCAGCCAGTGTAGCAAAGTAATTGTGGTTTAAAAACAATGATTGTGTGGGTACTTAATTTAGTGGGTGTCCAATTTAGAGAGTAATATACAAATTAATGAATGGCGCAAATCTAGCTCCTATAAAATCTTGACTCGTACTCGCGTTGATAACAGGTCACAACAGCTGCACCTGCTGCCAGTCATTGATTGCTAAAATTGCCGATTGTCGGCCAAATCGAGACCTTCCCCAATTCAACCAACACGATTGCAGTCACAAATTAACCTCGCTATTTGGTCTTGGTGTTTATACAACCAATTCGCGATATCATGTGTCAGCTGACCAATTAGACAATTAATTGCTCGTTAAGCCATCCTTTGCAGTTTTACATTTACCTCTACATCCAACGTGTAAACTAAACATTGTAATGAGGATGTCGTTTTGCTCAACAGGTTCGTTTGAGCAGATGAGTCGTGAACGAGAGCGCCTCCTAGTGGAGAAATGTGCAGCTGTGGAAGAACGGTGCACACAGGTGAAGTTGGAATGTGATTCCCTACGAGATGCGAACGCCGATCTGAAACTGTCTCTCGACAAGGAGAAGGTGTGACTAAGACTTAGCAGTGTATTAATTGCTGGTATTAATGTGTAACGATCACTTTCAGGTGTTCTGTGATGTTTGTTAACTTTTTTCTGTATCACAAGTGGCAGAGAGAGAGAAAGAGCAGGTAACATTCAGTTGTTTAGAGAATATGAAAGGAACAGTTGTAATGAGATGACCCCCTTCTCATATGAGATGACCCATTCTCATATGAAATGACACCTCATATGATATGACCCATACTCATATGAAGAAAGTTTAGCAGAATATACTATCTTATTTTCTCTAGTAAACAGTAGTCACGTCTTCTGCAGAGTGGCATAGGAGGGGGGATGGTTTTCTCTTCCCTAATGAGTTTCATTCCAAGGTCTGGTGTATAACTTTAGTGTATTCTTTTCTGAGGGTATGCCCTATCAAATAAAAATTAGTGTCTATTTCCTTTTTCAATCTTATTATGTTATATGAATGTTATGTTATATTACCGTATTCGACCTAATAAGCGTACCAAAATTGGGCCGTGGAAAAATGTCAAGGAATTTGTTTCTCTAGACAGTAAGGCAACTGTTTAAGTTGGGCGGCTAATGAATCTGTTGATTTTTGAATTTTTTTTCTTCATAATATGCTAGGAAATATTGAACTGAACGTCGACACCACACATAATCACCGGGCACTAAAGTCATATTTTGCTAGTCCATCCTTTAAAAAACACTGTCCTTTTGGAAATCCCCCTGATTTCTTATACATAGTAATGACTGCGAGTGCTATGATGTTCGAACTAGCTATATTCATTCGCCGTGAAAGCAGAACATATCGTCTGGTTACTGTGATTCCAGTACACATCAGTGTTATATCTACCTAACTAAATCATGTCCTTAAATCAGCAAATATTAGCACTAACACAGTTTATTGTGCCTTTGAACCTATGACGCAAATGGCCTGTGACACCGACTTGGTGACCCTGCTGGATAACAGACCAATCAAAATGATCGTAAAAACGCCCTGCCACGTGATTGTCAGATGTCTGGCATAACTTGATGTTGTAGACGACAACACGTTACAAATACAGATTCAAGGCCCATTGTAGCGGCAAATTAAGGGGACATGTCAATATTACAAATAGCCATTATATTTTGTCAGCAATATATAAAACGCCAGTGAAAATCTACAACACTTACAATGCTGCAATTTGGCATATGAACGTGTCTTACATGTAGGCGACTTTACATGGTTTGTAATTACAATTGGTGAAGGGTTTGTGTCAAAAATGCACTGCCACTTTAGGCTGTCTGCCGCTGTCACTCAAGTTTTGCTTAATTCATTAACCTTGATGTAGCAGACGTAATTCGTTTGTTTTAAAAAAAATCAACCTTAAATTTATCAGTGACACTGTCATACTTATACACCCCAGCTACCTTAGCACTAGTGGTGTCATTTGGTGACTAGTATAGAACAACTGTAAAGTGGTGCCAACTGTTTAACGCCAGATGGCAACACTTTTCAGTCGTTCCACACTAGTCAAATTACAATAATTATGGATCCTGCTGATTAAAAAAGGGGGCTACGTTAATTAAGGCATGTACGCTTAATAGGTCGAATACAGTATGCCTTATCTTATTGTGACCTTGTCTTGCCATTTTTGAGGATGTATCTGAGGCATTTGTTTATGAAGGTTCGAATGTGTCTATTAATTGTCTTGGTAACTCTCTGTGTCTCAGGTATTCTTGAAAGACATGCAAATTCATAACTGAACTTTTCCATGAGTATGGCACAAAGTTGGCCATGTTTGGTCACGCACTTAATGCTAAAACATGTTGAATTTAAGATTATAATGTTACTCTGCCAATCTTGACTGAGATTCAACAAACTTCAGTATGCCTATTCAGTATTTAGCACATAATAATGTTCATATTATATATTCCATTCATGAGTAATCCCCCCCCCCGGGTGATCCTTCTGTCGGACATGTTTGCTGCCATGAACTGAGTTACTTTAAGTTTAAAAAAATAGACCCTCAGCCATCTAGAGTAGCATACTATTCACGTCGATATTAAAGATTTGAATCAAGTGTTTACAGAAGGGATTTGTCATTGTTGTAGGAGGGAAGTCTGGGGAAGACTCAACGTCTGCAGGAGATGGATGTGATGGGAGAGGTGGTGAGTCGAGAGCTCAGGGAAGCTCAGGAAGAACTAGGGAAGATCAGGGAAGAGAACAAACGTCGACGCACCATCCTTAAATCCCTCGAGCAGTCGAAGCAGGATCTACAGTCACGTCTGTCGGAAGCACAGGACGAACTTAGAGTTGCTGTTGATGCTCACCAGGTGGAGTCGAAGAAGCTCACTGATCAGCTCGACGAATCTTGTCAACAGGTAGCGTCGCTACGAGATGCGACTGAAGCTAAGACATTGGAATGCGAAGCCATCGAGGTGCGTGTAATTGCATCAGAACGCCATCTGGTAGAGACGAGAGAAGCACTGGAGCGTGCCCAGGAGGATATACAGACGCTGGGCGTTGATTCGGCGCAGCACCGAGCTGAGATCGAGTGGTTGAAGGTCGAGAAATCAGAGTTTCAGGTCGAGATTGAGGCGTTGAACTCTGACCTTTTGAAGCAGCGTGATGCAACAAAGATGGAAGTTGCAGCATTGAAGCGAAGTATCGATGAGAAACACCAAGAGCTGGTTGAGGCGGAACAGACAGTAGTTGTGTTAGAGCGCCGACTAGTGGAGCTGAGCGGCGAACTGGAGACGCACCGAGCAGCACACACGAAGTCAGAAGAAATGTTGAGGGAAGAACTGTGTGATTTCACTGCAGAGGTGGAACGACTGAAGGCAACGGTGGTCGAGATGGAGGAAAGCACAGATGATGCGAACAGCAAGCGTGACTCTGCCTTAGAGCAGTGCCGTGTTCTCCGGGAAAGCCACGACGCTCAACTTGCCAATATCCACGCCGAAATCGAACGACTGGAGCGTGAAAAATGTGCACTGGAGCGTGATCGTGCCAAAATATCCTGCTCACTTGATAAGGCCCGTGCTGCCGAGGCCGAACAATGTGAAGCGGTGATGCATGCAGAGGAAAACTTGCAACAGTCGCGGGACGCCAATGCAGAGTTGAAGCTTGACCTGAAGAGTGCTCAACACGAGCTGGAAATGCAGAAGAGCGAGAGCCGTGCTCATGAGTTACTCCTGGAGCAGCAGTTGAAGGAGAGCAAGAGCGAGGCTGCGAGGGTGACGCAGAAGGTGACACGGCTGAAAGAGTCGCTCGCGGAGATGACAGAGTCAAAGGATGCGGCTGAGAAGCACATGTCTGAACTCGGGGAACAACTACACGAGTAAGTGATGATAATCAATTAATCAATCGATAAAAAAATATTTTATTTCCAACATCGCATGACATCATCAGACAAGAATACTGTATACTATGACATTATGTCGTTACCCTAAAATGTCAAATAAATATACAATATTATGCTAAAACATAGTAGTAGTTAATTAGTAAGTAATTGTGTGTTGATGAAAGGATGTGTAAACTTAAGTTTACTCCCCCTACAAAGTAGATTTACTAAATACTACACAGCTACTGTCACTAAATATTATTGGTAGATGTTTAAAAATCATACAGAAGTTACGAATCCCAATATACTACCAAATTAAATAATACTGAACACATTGCATGGTCTTTGCTAATACTGACCAATAGACAGTGAGGTGAGATCAGGAGGCATAACCACATAAAATAACAACAACTGTACTTAATATGAGGATGATGATGACGACATTAGTGATGATGTTGTGACTAGTGATGAAAGTCATGGTAAATTAGCATGATACACACATACCATACATGCCCTAATAAGCATACATGCCCTAATAAGCACACATGCCCTAATAAGCATACATGCCCTAATTAGTGTACACCCCCATTTTTTTTATCACCGATCCCCATTCTTACTAAGATGGTAATTTCCTCTCCACCTGTGTCAAGATTCAGCGACAAAAGAAAATCAGAAGTTCCACCTGTAGATATCAGCAGCCATTGTCGTGCTCCGGTATTCTTTTGACCACATGTGAATGTATAAATGCCCAATATCTCCAACATTGAATCTCCGTTGAGATGCGTCATCACCAAATTTTGCAGAGTGTGTTGCAGTGTTCCTCATAATGTATATTTGATTTATCCCGCTGTCTGTAGAAAGAAGGCTGTGTTGTTGCAACTGACAGACACGAATGACGAGTTATTATCTCAAGTGGCAACGCTCAAGAAGGAGCAGGCGTTGGCAGCACAGCTTGAGGAGAAATATAACCAGTGAGTAGTGCTGCCACCTGTTGGCTTGCATCATTTCATTAATCTGGTTTTTGCAGTGCAAAAGATGTCGTCAATAGTATTAGTTGTTGAAACACAAGTATTGTTCATGAATTGCTTTTTGCGAGACTTTTACTTAGTTCGGTGATGAAAAATTAAAAGAATTTACAAAACTATAAATTTGTAGGAGCTTGTGTAATTATGCAGGTTGCATTTTAATGTACAAATTATGATAAATTTTATAGTAAAACCGTGTTATATAGTGCATACTATATCTACTCTAGCATCTCGATCACCCAAATGAGTTTTAATGAACCACAGTTTTGTGTAATATAGTTTGACCGTCATCTGTTTAATTTGAATGTTTTGCTCCGAATGTTTATATTGCTTGTTGATCAGCAAGGTCAGTATTCATAACATAACATAACTTAAACAGTCAAATAACATTTGTTATTGGTTTCTTAAAAGACATTGGGGTGTTCAAGATGTTCAAGAATAGATATAATTTATAGACTACACCATATACAAAATGTGAAATTACAAAAAAAACAGAAAATCAGAATTTTTACCGTTAAAGTAACTAACACCAACAGTTTGTGTCACAATAATAAAATACAAAATTGATATAGTAGTGCCATGTTACTTAGTGCTCCTTGGGCTCTACATCGTGTTGTTACTCGAAGCAAGCTTACACACAAAAGATATATAACATTGCGTTTAAATAAAACAATAAACATGATGTAAAACAATCAGCATGGAATAATGTATAAAACATGACAAAATATGATAAAATAATGGTGCACTTTAGACAGAATTAAAAAAGCCCTGATATGTTCTTGGTGATTGAGTGTGGCATCTGTGCTTTAGCCTGGAGCGGCAGAGTCAACAGCAGCTCCGAGAGCTGGAGCGGAAGTTGAGTGAAATGCAGCAATTGATGGAGCACCAGTGCACAACGCTAGAGAACTGTCTGGAGCGGCGCTCCGCACAGCTCCGGGAGCAGTACAATGCGGACCTGCAAGAACGAGACAGGTACACTTCGTTTTTCTTGTTTCTACCTTCATTAATTCAATTGTATCCTCTTGTGATGTAGTTAGCAGAATTGATTGAGCCGCGCCATGGGCGCTTCTGCAGTGGCTCATGAGAGATGGAGTCCACAGCAGGTTGCACATTTACCCCCTGTGTGGGGTATTGTACTTCCCCTGGCATAGAGATGGAAGGGACCAACAGCTTTTAGTGTCTCTTCCGAAAGACACAGGCAAAGTGGGGTGAACGAAATTGCCCAAGTTTTGAAACGGCAGCAGATGCTTTTGAACCCTGGTCCCCTCGACCAAAAATCCGACAGATTACCCCATGACCACTGCGCCCCACTGTTTTTCTTGTTTTTACCTGTCTCAGTGGAAACCCAAGAGATGTCAGCCATTACGATTTGGGTGTAATCATTACGATGGTTGGCCCTCTGTTATGCCATTGTGATGTGTCAGTCAATAATTACACTCCACGTGCTTTCCCATACAAAATATCTTATTAAGTCCAATTATCCTGTGACGGTATTGGCAACTTTAACCCTATTGACCTCTCCCAGGCACTGCCAGCCAGTCAGTTACACTTTCTAATTAGGATATTTCTACTATAAATTACGTCAGTTTTACTACGCATTCATTCATGACAGCGTGGGAAATGATCAGCAGTTTTCCAAAATGGCTTTCGCTATATATGTGAAATATCGGAATATATAACGCTGATACACACATCTGAGGTGTACCAAATTGATATTCTTACATAATCAATACATGTAATATCATTTCTTGTCGATGAAACTTCAGAGATACTAAAAAACAAGCTTTGAATCAAAATGTGATATGTGCGACTATTAGCTATTGCCCAATCATCGCTCATCACTTTTTTAATTAGGCATTTTTTTTCTGCAGAGAGTTGTACGAAATGCAAATAAACTTACAGAGCGCTGAAGCGGAACTACAAAGGTATGTTTTCTATGGTTTTCATTTCACTGATTTATCCAAACGACAATGCAAAAACTGTTGTACATAAGCTATATCTCTGACACATTATTAAATGGTTTTGTCTTAATTTTCAGTGTCGTACTGTTGGTTGTAAAATATTTTTTATTGCAAATTACCAAAAATGGTTTTTGACCGTATCCCTTGTCCAAGGGGGTTTTGAACATATCCCTTGTCCAAGGAACACTTAGGTGCAAATCTTTCCACTGATCTTTGGGAGTCTTACATACAGCTCTGAACTGGGCTGTCTATTTTTGACTTCATGTGCTGGCTATGCTCATACAGACATACAGTATATACATAGTACCAAAGACATACAGTAGACATACAGTACATACATACAGTAGACATACAGTACATACATACAGTAGACATACAGATTTATTTTGTAATGATGTTCTAATATTACTAGAATTTTTTTATCAAAGTTAAGTAATTGCTGAAATTAATGGACAGGGTGGTTCATACGAGAGCAATTAAACTTCATCTTAGTAGGAGTCTCCCGTTCCTTACGTGAAATTAACTTTTATTTCCATAATGTACAATATATTCTTATCACTTTGTTTCTTTCCTGTTGATTTATATATATAATATGTTGTATGGTTTCTGTATTGAATACTTTATTTTGTTGTGTCTATGAAAAAAATAAATATTTTCTGTTCCTTTCCTGTTCCTGCTGTCCATTTCTGACTTCATATACATTGCGTATTGCCTGTGAGGGAACACCTGCTGTCTTGTGATGCAGTGCGGTTTCCCAGTACGACGCTGATCTGCTGACCATCCAGGCGCGCCACGAGTCGGTCATCACTGATCTGAGATGCAGCTTTGAGGAGACGACGGTCAGCCGGGAGGACATGGGGAAGTTACAGGAGGACGCAGACAGGTAGATTCTAGCCCAATATGCCCCTTGAAAATATCCTCCTAGGACAATATCTCCTGTTCATGGCCAACGATAAAACAACAATCAACAGTAAAAAATATCTTCATATTAATTATACTCTCTGCTCTTTGATACATACTCCAAAGTAAAGATTAAAGATTTAATTTGTGTTACACTGGGTCGCAGGTAAATTCTGGAAATCAAATAAGAAACAATTGTGAGAAAGTTTATGTCTCAAACTTTAGTTGAAATTAAAGCACCCATTCTTGTTTAAGAAAGAAAAATTAATAAAACTCATTATACAGCCATGCTGATATCCACTCAACGCGAACACACATAGGATTCTCCGAACGATGCAGTCATATGTTATCTGGTTGGATATATCACGGTCTAGAGCATTTTACTGTGATATACAAACTCAGATAACACACGGAAGCTTTGTTCCGAGAATCCATTTATATAATATGCGTGAAACATCCACATCAGTTCCTTCGTACAGTACGAATTCTTCATGAAATTGGCACAGCAGCTTATTTACAAATGTAGGAAGTGAAAAGTATGCTCAAGTGTTAATTTGCCATTATGTAACATTTATATAATGACACGTGTAGTGACATTTATATATTGATTACTATTATATATTTTTGTCCGTGGGATTTTAACGATATCTGGTAAAAAATTTACAAAAAAGGTGGTCCATGTCTATACTACAACATACAGCTATTTACATTTTCATTAGTTACCCGGTCTAACGAGCAGTGAATTAATTCAATCGTACTTAAACTTAACTTAATTCACACACTACAGATTTGTACATCAATCAACCTGATTTGTGATGGGCTAAATGAATTAAAGATGGATTTTTAATGTTCAGCGAGCCACACGACAGCGACATTGTACTTTACAAAGTGTGATAATTTTTCTCGTAAAATCCTGTAATAAACTACGTCTATCCTAGCACCTTGACTGAACAAATGAACCACTTCAAAAATATACTTTTACTGTTACCTGTTTAATTTGAATATTTCTGGGCAAATATCATGTCGACATTGCATGCGGAGGGGACATATTTTATAGGGGTTAATACAAGTGTTGTGTGATTGGTCAATTATACAGTGCCATCAGCAGCACCACCTGTGTGTGTGTTTTAGTCGTTTCTTTGCTGTGCAGATTTCACTGACATGTTATTTTCTATCAGGTGGCGGAAAATGTACGAAGCCCTGTGGGAGAAAGTACTTCCCTTCCAGGTGTGTGGAAACAGCATTGCTTGCTGTACCAGACACAAGTTTAACAATTGCATAATTATTCTGTGCCTGTTTTTCTCATGCACGGTTTCATTTTACTCAACATTTCGGCTACTGTCGGTAGCCTTCATCAGGAACTGAATTCTGGTACGACTATTTCTTCTGTTGAGTCTGACGGTAGCCAAAACGTTAAGTAAATCTCAATCTTTTTTCACTGGCGTAGACGCCAAGACTCCCATTTATAATGAACTGCCCAGTTTGCGAGATTTCTATTATCTACTATGCTGCGTACCTCAGTTTGGGTCAAATATGTATTTGCATTTAAGTACACTGATTTTGTTTATTCGTATTGTGTATTCGTATTTGCAAATACAGGAACTTGTATTTGATGTATTTGTCCTGCTTGAACATGCACATTTAGGATCTTAGATATTGGTAAATGCACTCGCGCCTAAGCTAACCTATTGTTTCAACACTTTAATTCAGCTTTAAAACTGTATTAAACATAAAATAAAGAATAGAATATCTGTAACCAACAGGTTGTGCTTTGGCCCTTCAGATGTAGCATATTTGAATTTAACTATGTGTGTTTGAGTTTTTAAACAAGTGTATTTGTATTTAATCTAGTGCATTTGACATTGTTAAATAGATCATATTTATATTTTAAAATGCAATATATTTTAATTGTATTTGCATTTGTGTACCCATGCAACTGACGAATTCCCGCTTGTTTTAACATTCAAGCGAAAGTAACGTTTCATTCCATGTATTGTCACCAGGAGCAACTGGAAGCGTTCGAGGCCGAGAAACAGGCACTACTAGGTCGTACCCACAATGCACAGCATGAGATGGACAAGCTCAGTCGTGAGTATGCTCGCCTGCTAGGTCATCAGAACCAGAAGCAGAAGATACGGCACGTGCTGAAACTGAAGGAGGAGAACAATGCTCTCAAACAGGTGGGGTTCGTCTGCGAAAGTAACCAAATCAAGGTTATTGCAATTGTTAGTGGAGGTCGTATAAGTTCATACAGTCCCCAAAAGTTACAGCATTACGTGTTGGTAGGTGGTGGTTTTGCGGAAAAAATAAATCCTAACTAATATTTCATATTGGGCCAGTGATACCACCTAGTGAGTAAAACAGTTAACACACACTGGCCGTATGGTGAAAATGAGAGCCGGGCGAAGTGGTGGGTGGGTGCCTTGGTAGTCATGTCATATCAGCTGAATATATCCAGCCTAGGTTATTCTATCTATAATTCCGATATAAAAAATAATATATCAAATTCCTCACCACTAGGGTCAATCGCTTCCTTTCCATGTATTCAGTTCCGAATCATGATTATAATTTGGTAAAAACATGATGGTCATTTGAGTTGCAGTATTGGGTGGTGGTGGTTTGAACCACTACGTTTGAGGGACTTTGAGAAGTTACGAGACCTCCCATTATACTATAGGAAACATTTCTTAAATGGTTTTGAAGAAAGTTTTTTTTTTTTGTATTATGGAATATGTAATATAGCTACTTTATACCTTAAATAGCGTCTATTTGATCGCCTTTTAATTGCGTTGTCCCTATTGTTGTTCAACATTCTGACGTGCATCATGCTTAATCTTGTCCTACTTCATGTCTTGCAGCAAGTCTGCAGTCTCCAAGATCAGACCCGACGACAGCAACAGAAGCTTGCCAAGCTCGATGTGAAACTTCAGTCAAAAGATGGCGCCTGTAGTAGCACCAGCAAGCGGCACTTTGATGTTACAAAGGCATTCAAACATACAAAGGAGAACGTTGTGCGGTCGCCCCTCAGAGAAGGTAGGGTGAATCATACTTATCATAGTGAATATTAATAAAAACTGGAAAGGTGAATAATAAGACAAAACCTATATTGAATGATCACCGTTTCAATGAGCCCCCAAACAATTATACTGTATAGTGTAAAGTATAATTGACATCTGTAGTTTTGTGTTGCGTGGTGTTTATTCTCCCTCGTACATTTCTTGCAGGCAATCGGCAGTGAGGACACAGGCTTTAAAGAATGGTTGACAGAGGAGAACATTTTTATGGATCCATGTTACAAAGTACTTATAGTTTAATGTGCGTGTTTTTTCTGCAGTGTGTGTGCGTGTGCTAAACAAAGATGTGCTTTTTTTCTTGACTGAATATAAATCTGTTGTTTTGTGTATCATGTACGTACTGTACATATTCACCATTGAAAGATAATTTATTTTAACTCACAAACTTGTGGTTTTCTTGTGTTGTGGTCATGCCACTGGTAAAATAAACTCGCATAAACTGTTCGAAATGCTCTTTCAATAATGGCATTATAGTAAAACACGTACAATAATGGCATTATAGTAAAACACGTACTGTTATTTTCATATATTTCTGCCAGGTGACAACCGAAATCCTAATACATATGTTGATGTCTAGTTGGCACAAAATTTTTTTTAATATGCTTTATTGTTTTTTCACAGCAGATATGAATTATGATAGTAGTGATGTGCAATGGTGTCAGAATATTGTTTGTTTTAATTGTTATAGAACCTCTATTACAGCTAGGGATACGTTGAGAGCCAATCGTAAGTTTCTGCTGTTTTACGACTGATGAATATGTGTTTTAGCTGTTTTTATTCTGTGTAGCTTGACATTATGACCAGGTTGGGCAGTGGTTGTATGAAATATGTGCCTGATTATATTAATGATCTCTTTTTATATTTATACACACACGTTAGAGTTAGTTTTAACCTTTTACTACAAAATAAGTTTTGTTTATGTTTGCACCGTGTATCTGCACAGAAATTGGTCCGAGTATATGTATAATAGAAATGTCACTAGTGTGATATTGTGGGGTTACAAGTTTAATCATTTTTATCATAAAAACATTTTATATAGTAGAAACCATATCTGTTATAAAGTATTGACCACCGAAATGTATTTTAAAGAACCACAATTTCAAAATATAATCATTATTTGTTTACTATTGCCTGCAGCAATGTTGGTAACAGGTAACTCAAATTACATTAAAAATTGTGGTTAATTAAAACACATTTGGATGGTCAGAATAAAGTATATTATATATATTATATTATATAACATGGTTTTATGATTAAAATAATCAGACGTCTTTGATACATAGAGCAAAGTTCGCTATATAACGGGTGGTTAGCTTTCGTAATGTAACACTGTTTCTCTGCTTTATTTATTTATCAATCTGTGTGGTGTTCATTGGTGTTAGTCATAGAACTAATCATGTTCATGGAATAAAGATTCTATGTGATCAAACGGTTTTATTTGTTTATACATTTCACTGTGGTTATTTCAGCGTTCAAGGCTGTTTACACAAACAATTTAGCTGCAATGCCAGGTGGCCTCATGTTGCACGATGATGTGTGTACCCTTAGACGAATGACATGTCTAGACTCTGCTGTCAGTTGCTGATTGGACACTGATTTAAAATTGGGGTCAACAGATAGATTGTATAGAACCCTAATTCGTAGTCCTAATTCTCCCTGTAAAATTGTTCTGCAAATTGGACTCGCATGGATTTTTATGACTGATTCTTGCAGCTTGATTACATGCAACGCTGGAAAACAATCTTTCTTCTAAATTACTCACAACAGGTTCTGGCTTGACTAAACAAATTTCTGCTGGTTAACTTTGTAAACTACATTGATGAATGTGACAAAACAGCTTATTCTGTATGGGATAGAACAGTGGGAATCCATCATGAATCCACACAGGCATGCGAAAGACGTTGAGTTGGTGTTGGAATGAACACGTTTGTCAGAAAGTCGTTTGGTGACTAAAGAAGAACAACTGAAAAGTGGTGCAAACTGTTTAACACCAGATGGCGACACTTTTCAGTTCCACACTAGTCAAATTACAATTATGGAATTGAATAAGGGGGTGTATGCTAATTAGGGCATGTACGCTTAATAGGTTGAATACACTAGTTTGTTTGTTTGGGGATCTACATTGTAATTGGTATTTGTAATGTTGCCTCCATAGGACTGCACTATATACATATATAGCTGGCGCCTGCACCTCCCCAATACTGTTAACTGAAATAACTTCTGTCGGTCATACACACATTTATTTTCAATTATTTACAAAGTCCTGCCATTGGTTTTACGAAATATTTCCACCATAGTATGGACTATACTACAAATGACACGTAACTCGAAATAGTTGTAAAATAAATTATTGCAAAGAATTATATGTAAGTGTAAAGTACGTCATGTCTGCACAAAAGAAAGGTACTCTGTCACTGACAATGTGAGATGTATCTCCATTTTGCTGGTCATCCGTGGTCCAGCCACTTTTGACCAACACGTACTTCTGGGGACCGTCTCAATAAGATTAAGAGCTCATCAGAAAAATCCATTATAGAATCTGTGTAAAAAAATGCATTTCTGTAGTCTTCATAAAATCCATCATAAATTCAGGAGTGACAGTTACCACATGCTTCTCAGTGGGTGCAACCGAGCCCATGTAAATGGATGATATGTTACATCAACCATTTTTCAAATACCTTATTTTTCCACTCACTAGATAAAGAACTTTTCCATTTTGGGACACTTTCATGTAAAGGGTACACATTTAGTCCCATGTAGCCTAAAAATTCAGTGTTCCAATTGTGTTTTCACTGTACCTACTACCAGGTATTCTAATTTGCATAAATTGTTTAATGCATAGTTCGCTGATTGATAAGCAATGTGGCCTGTAGGTTTCATACTACAGCCTGTGCATGATGATCAAACTGAATTAATATTACACAATGAATTGTTTGAATACAGAGAGGGAAAGTGCATTTTGACAAAAGTGTACCGTTTTCATGAAAATGCCCTTTGATTATAGCTAACAACAGAAATAGATTTTAGAGAACAAAATCATGTTTATGAGCTCATAAGAGTCTTAGTGAGATGGCAACCTGGTACATGCATTCATGTCCTCCACAGGGGGTTCAGACAAATGTACTTTTACGGCCAGAATCCTGACCCCCTTTCTCGACCAGTTGTGTCAATTGTAGTTTTTCAAGCTCCAGTTGTCGTGCCCTTTCTTTGTTGTAAGCGAGGCGATTCTCCAGGCTCTGCATCATCGGTCCAGTCAGCACGTCCATGAAGTGACAAAGGGCCTTGCTGTATACTACAAACATAAAGTGAAAGTACAGGAGAAAATGAAGACCACAGTGATATTGTGAACGTAAGGTGAAAGTGCATCATGAATGAAGACCACGGTATAGTTATGTTGCAAACAGAAAGTACATCATAAATGAAGAATAAGCAATAGCTGTGCATGGTAATTAGAAAGTGAAAGTACATCAGAAAGATAGAACAATGCGTAATGGTGCATGTACATACACATTATGAGACAGACACTTAAGGTAACCCACAAGTATTGGCGATATCACAACGGTACGACTGTAAACTAATAGTTCAATAATTTCACATGAATAACAAATGTGTACAAAAGAGCTAGCACATTGGATACTAGATAAATTACATTTTTCTGCGAAACGAGTCTGAAATTAGACAAGTGAAATGTACTTTTAAATATAAATTTAAAAACAATAATAAAATGAGTGATCCGACAGCTACCTGATCCATTCTGTATCTTTGCGATGAGATCCATGTTAGGGATCTGAGTCGTCTTAGTGTAGGCCTCTTCTTCCTCCTGACTGATGATCCGGGGCAGATCCACAAGGCTATCCAGGCATGGCTTGCTGATTTGCTCCGTTGGAACAATGTGGAGGGGAACTTCAAGACGCAAGTATCTGCACAGATGGTTGGTTGAAATAAAATCACAGTACAGCAGTGGAAAATAAACCACGGAAAAAGACGGCATAAGGATAATACTATATTTTGGAATTAAAACTAGAAATATCCCGATCCACCTTTTAAAGGGAAAGTGCAAGTTTCATTGGTCAAGAGAACGACTAACAGGCACTACAATACTGAATTTATTAGTATTTATAACATCTCAGTTGGTTAAAAATAATATCCGTAGAAACTGTTGTTACTGTGATCTCTTTTAATATTTAAAAAATACACAATTTGTGTTTTTCTCAAACTGCTCTAACTTTTTGTGTTAATTCTTGGAAACCTTTTAAACATTTTACTTACTCACTTATCCTCCCCTAGTTTTAATACAGCATATTTGTATGTGACCAAATGTATTGGAAATACATTTGTATTGGGTTTAAACAGGGTGCATTTCTATTTTCTTCACAAAAGAGTATTTGACCCCAAACCTGGTCGCCATCTAGTGGCAAGCACCTAGTTACATAAGAATTTAACACTGGTGTAATCTGCCATGACATGTAAACAACAACAGAATTGTTTTGGTGAGATATGACCGCAACTGTACGACAGTCAGATAACTTACTGCGGTGGCTCCCCCTCTGGGCTCTGGTTGATAGACTGGAAGCATGTTAACTGAATCCGATTTTCCTGTAACAAATACGATACATTTTGCCACAATTGCCCACAAATAATGACATTTCAAACCCAGAAACAAACAAATCATGCCTTGAAAGACTACTACATTGTTACGGGATAGTTGAATAGTTTGTGGACAGCGCCCGCCATTTTTTACCACCGATTATGCAGACTCTGATGTGGCCCATCACTTGTCGGCTGTCACACACAAGATTCCCTGTGAGTCCCGATAAGTGAAAACTCAAGAACGGGAATGAAATTCAGCATGAATTTTCTTATATAATCGATTGATCACACAAGATTGTAATCAATTATCTGACCGGAAGCACGAACTGACCAATCATCGACAAAGCTACTACTTACTCGTGTTTGTTTCTTCTCATTGAAGACCGAGTATATGAGACCCACGAACCCTTCATCCAACATCTGATACATCGCTTGTGTCTGCACATCTGTTGGAAAGAACCATTCACAAAATTCAGTAGAGTAGTCTCAATGTTGAGCATCTTATCTGCAGTAAATCAACAACTATCACAACTAATATACCTGTACAGGACGAGGTTCTTAGCAGTGAATAAACAGCTCAGGGGCTTTCTAAATATAAAACATTTAAATAATCTCCGAAAGAAATTTAATGGGTGGGTCAGTGACTAGGTGCAACAGACTGACAAGATGTCTTGCATCTCCTAGCAATGGCAGGTGTATTTGTATGGCTTCCCTGTTCACCCTCCTGTATTAGAAAATACAAATGCACCCTGTTTAAACCCAATACAAATGCATTTCCAATAGATTTGGTCACATACAAATATGCTGTATTAAAACTAGAGTGAATAAGTAAAAGACTTCCAAGAATTCACACAAAAAGTTAGAGCATTTTGAGAAAATGTATTCGGTGGGTCAGTCACGTTACACTTGGAATAACAAAAAAATGGAAACATATAGCAATGTATCCAATGATCAGCAAAAAAAATTTGGATGGAAGTGTGGGTGGGTGGGGCCAATCATGTTAAATTTATGGGGGGTTATTAGGTTTGATTTTGTGTCTATGACAGATAAGAGAACAAATCTTCACAGGATTTATATCAACATCATTACATCATAGAACAATGTTTTGAATGGGCACAAAAAGGCTTACAATTGATAAACTATAGAAATGATTTGTGCGTGGCATGAGAACAAGTGAGGACTCACCCACGTGGGAGGGCCAGACCGTGATGTGGGGGTGTGAATGGTACCAGCCGACCACCCTCATTGGCCTCTGTAGCTGATGCGCCAAATTGTATCATTCTGTTAAGGTAGCATGTGTATTTGAAAGGATAGACATTCTTAAGCCTAACCGGCATCTCATTGCAAGATTATGTTCTAGATTATGATATGATGAATGTCTTCACTTGTACCGAGTGTCAGGCCAACCAGAGATCATTCTTTTTACAACATGAAAGACCTTTTCTTGTGACTGATGCGGACTATCGACAATGCATCTGTATTGTCTGATGTGACGCATGAGACGTATGTGTTAGTGTTGTTCCAATTACATTCTGTCGATGACTAGTTGGTTCATGTTTCCAATCAATTAATCAATTACAATCTTGTGAGACTGATCATTTTACGTTTAAAAAAAATCATGTTGAATTTCATTCACATTCCCAGAGTTGTCTTGACTCACCGGAAATTTTTTTGCCATTTCATTTTGCGATGTTTTAGTCTGTTTGTATTCGTTCAAGTTTCTGCGTCAATATCAACGTTGGCAAGTTTAACCTGCCCCCCCCGCGGTTAAACCCAGATTGGGCTAAACCTCCATTTTGGGTTAAACTATTTTTCAGGCATATTTTATCACAGTATGAAAGAATAAAACTGGTCTTAGTTGGTGAGTTGAGCTAACTGACTTGACCATGAATTGGTGGTGGCTCTGATAAGGGTGAATCCAGTTGTTGGCAGTAAACGCAAGTGCTGCTTGCTGGGAAGGTCGATTATGCAGAAAAGTTGTTTCAATCAATAACAGAACACACCAATAACATGATTATCATACAGCGATAAGTAAACACATTGAAAAACTTATTCCAAGAGCAATTTTCATCTTTTACTGCATCAATAATTTGACACCATTGTTAAATCATCACCGATCCACATGCCACGTGTATTAATATTGAGAATGTCCTCCCAATATCATCTTTAGTTCTCAGAGTAAAGCCCAGTTTAACCCATGTTTAACCAGTTAAACTAGGTTTTACCTGGGTTTAACCCACCGGGCTGGGCAAAACTAGTTTAACTCAGGTTAAACTCCAACCCTGTTCAATGTAGTTCAGCAACTGCCGGCCAGTATTACCGTACGAGGCTATTATACTAGTTAGGACTTTTTAGGGTGCATATTCCGCTTGTTGTCAGCACAATTTCATGCTGCTGTTGGTTGCCACGATAAACAACTCATGGCAAAAATCATGAAATAAGTTTCAACATATTTATTTTGCAGTTAACATGTATGGCTACATTTTCTCTATTGGACAGAAGGAAATGCAGTCAGTCAGTAACCATCTGGTGACAAGATGAAATTTGTTTTGTTTCATTCCAACAAGCAAACCGATTCCCAACACCAGTGTGTGTGTGTTGTGTGCGTGTATTCAGGTTATCAAAGTTTGCATTAATATAGCTGTACTATAGTCTGTATTCATACTTTATTTATTTTATATGCATGTGTTTGTGTGTGTATATAACTACACACTAAGCTAAATATAGATATACAAAAAACGACACCACACTTGAGCCATCAATAATTTGCCAAAAGGATATCTCAGCTTGTGACGATGCTGCAGACAATTGCTCTGGAGAGATCTCTACTCGGTCAACCTGCTTGTCCGACCTCTGCAGAACAATGACAGCCAATATGTGACACACCCGGTTCTCATCTATCTGCAAAACACATCACAAACAGGGCCTCAGAACCTGGTATGTCTTCTAGAAGATGCTGTTTTGAAACCTGTGTAACTTTGCTCACCCCACTTTGCCCGTGTCTTATAGAAGAAACCTCACCCCCTAACTTATATCCCTTGTGAGACCCTTTCAGCACACACATTCCGAAGCCTTTCAACTCCCCCTAATTACTAAGCAATTCATCTAGTACAACTTCTTACCCCGCACAATAGCCAACTGAAACAATCTGCCAGTCAACGCAGCTACAGCGCAGTTGGTTCGGCCCGTGGGTCGAACCTATTATGAGTTGAAACATCCAACACCGGTAAATGTGTAACCTGCAATGGACTCACTCCAGAGAAGGAAAACAAAAACAAGTCAAAGAAAATAAAACACTACCCTGTTAGCCTTGGACTTGGCTGTTTGGAGAATAACATAAGACATAACTTCATAACATAAGTCAACTTAAAACATTTATCGCAAATACGTCATGTCTATAACTAAACTACCGGGTCTTGAAGGTTGGGTAACTGCCTGGCTATATTTTCATGAAAGTATTTTTTAAAGTGTATTGGTTAGAAGCTTAGGTCATGTAATGCAAAAACGACACATGATATCATAACTAGGACAGCTTATTCATAAGCAAATCATTTGTTTAAACTTCTAAGCGTAGATATCTGATTGAATATCCATATTATCGCCCACTACAAAGCCATTTAAATATCACTCACGTCACCAATTAGAAGACCCATTATTTCTTCTTTTTCCGTCGATAAAGCGTGCGTCAGACAAACGAGATATACATCAGACGCTAAATGAACCCCTTGCAGAGCCATTGTTTGTTAATGTCTAGTTTTCACTTCCTCCGTTTCAATTTTCTGGTCTCGATTATCCTCACGCCGCGAGGTGGCGCCATCGTCTGTATTAAAACTAATGTTCAATGTTCCACCTAGTGTAAGTTAACCAAGAACCCGTGTAAACATGTCTTGTTCATAATTAGTATAATAGAATATTGGTTTTATTGATTATTTTAATTACTAACTAACTTGTAAATATCTTTATTTTGTTTAATACATGTTTTATATATGTATTTGTGAAATTGTGATCCTGTATGTACACGGTACGTGGTTAAAGTGAATCATAGTTAGATCATTAATCATCCCCCTATAAACAAGAGCGATAAGCCAGGGTCTGGACCACTCGCCGTCATTTTATTGCACGGCAGAAACAGTTGCATCCACTGGCATGACACATAGAGTAGTACTGTTTATAGTGTGAACATAGCATTTGTCTAACATATGTAAGTAAATAAATACGTAAGTGAGTAAGTAAATAAGTAAATAAGAAAATTTATTTCCTCCTCACCATCATCATGTACAAGATAAGGCAAACAAAAGCAATGAAGATGAGGTGGCTACCAGAGAAGTATAAACTTATCGGGCTAGTAGCCAGTGACGATGACATCAGGAGCCAATTAATTTGAAGATTTGTCATTGTCATTTGTTCTTAATGGGACATGGGCACCAGACTGATTAATCATTTGGGTGAGTGTGGTCCCAGCGGTTGTGCTATATAAGTGTGGGCAGTTGGGTTGTTCATACTGGAGTGAAAATCGTGCATTAGTGTTAAACTCTTCAAGACATAAACGTTTTGGAAGTTTGCTGGAGACAGTTGTGGGACAACGAATATGGTTATTTCCATGTATTTTACAGACAATATTGTGAACAGCACCAATGTGTTGGAACTATGGTAGTTAACAGATGTTTATGTTTCATCTTATCTTACACCGGACGCTATGATATGCAAATAGCTTACGTGTTCTTTTTGTATTTATACAGGCTCACTCCTTGATGTGGTACTGAGGTTAGATCAGGTGTGTTTGTATTTGTACAGGCTCACTCCTTGATGTGGTACTGAGGTTAGATCAGGTGTGTCAATTGTGCAATGACTGAGACACTTGGTTTTGTATCATTTAGTATTAATAATTAAGCTTATTTATCAGCTTATAGTTAGTAAGTTGTAATAAATGCAATTTTATCTTACAAACTTGCCTTACAGTGGTATATTCTTAATTTAGGCATAAGCTTACCACCCGCAGCCTACATATCATTATAGTTATTTAACAGTCGCATTAGTGAGACATGTATTTTAATCCATTGTACGTCTACTACACTCAGTAACTGAAGTTATTTAGTAGATGCTAGTATAATAATTATATCATAGATGTTAATAATATCTTATTAGTACTGTATATCTATAGATGTATGATATTTGTATATGTGGTTGACATTTTCAGTTTCTGTAGCTTGATATATTATTTTATATAAAACACAATGTTCTGTGTGTATAGCTATTTATATGAAGGAATGTTGTCCCTGCAGGTTGTTGACCACTTCAACAATCAGTGGCACGATATACGCGCTGAGTGGGTTAACAGGATGGAATCAGAAATGATGACGTTACCGACAAGCACCACAAATCACGTGGAGAGCGCGGACCAGAAGTGAAGGTTTTCATTGCTAGGTGCAGCAGCACTGTTCACTTTGTCAGCAGCCTGATGGCCATCAAGTGGAACCACCGCTCACTGCTCGTCATCCAGACAGTGCCGGTCAAGATGTATGACTCATCTGAACAGGGATACCTCAACATCCTCACACCATACGTATTTCGTTTTGTCAATAGCTAATTGGAAAAAAAGAGAAGCTGGGTTGAGGAACGTGAAGACCGTGGTAGGCACACGCATGTTGTTGATTCTAGTCACTAGGCACTCAAGTCGTGTGCAGCCTCTTACAACTGCGAGTTCTGGATAGCAATGTCACTGCCCTGCAGATACATCTTCGATGTGCGTGAATGCGGAAACCTGAAGGCATACCATAGCAACATGGTGGCATTGACGATGAATTAATACCTACGCAGCCACGGAGTGTTGCAGACTGAGACACGTTTGACACTACAAAAGAGGTGTTGTTGACAAGGCAAGTACCACGGCCATCTTCTATACCGTCGCAGCATGAGACGTATCGACAGGCGACAGAAACAACGAAATGCCATATCTCGCTCACGTCGGACGTTCCGTCGAGGGAGCATGTGCTACGTGTCGTCCGAATGCCGTCCAACGTCATCTTGCCAAGTAGACGCCACTTTGTCATTATTGAAATGAGAGATCAATTCGGTGACGAGGCGCACGATCAAGTCGGCAACGGAACGCACGATCAAGTCGGTGACGAACCGCGCGATCAAGTCGGCAATGAATTACACTATCAAGTTGGTGATGAAAGGCACGATCAAGTCAGTGAGGAATCTTACGATTAAGTCGGTGACGAACGATACGATCAAGTCGGTGACGAACCGCATGATTTCAGGTCAGCGACGAAGCATACGACCAAGTCGGTGATGAAACCCAAGGATGACGTCAGCGACGAATCGCACGAACAGTTGGGTGACGAATCCCAGGATCAAGTCGGTGACGAACGGCATGATCACCTCGGTGAAAAAGCGCACGAACAAGCCGGAGACGAACGGCATGATCACGTCGGTGACGAAGCGCACGAACAAACCGGTGACGAACCGCAGGATCAAGTCAGCAACGGAACGCACGATCAAGTCGCAAACGAATCGCACGATCAGGTTGGTGATGAGGGGCACGATGAAGTCGGTGACTAGGCGTACGATCACATTGGAGCTGGTAAGTTTAATCTTGTTAGCAGCTTTCAAAAGATAATGGTCCTTGCTATTGTTCTGTTGTATTGTTTCGTGTCTTTACTGCTGTTGATGTATAATATGTTTTTATTTGCCGTTTTTAACGTTGTGTATACTTCAGTAGACGTGTTGGTGTTTGTCTTGTAGCGAGTGTGAGCACAAAAGTACGTATTTTAAGTATGTATTCTTAATAGAATGACATTTTTCTGTAGCCAACTGTCAACTGAGAAACTTGAATATGTCTTCACATCGAAGCTAGTCTCGTTACCATCATCACTAAATAGGCAGAATGGACATTGATATATTTTGGCTATCTTGTCTAATCTTCTGAATGTTATGTTTTAGTTATCCTGAGCTAGCTACTGGGAGATAGCGTTGTCGATGCTTCGAGTGGTAAACTGCTGGATGATGTGACGTGCGCCCAGAGCCACGATAACCACGTCAACATATACAGGTTGAAGAAATTCTTCACCACTGATGCGTGACGGCTCGTTGATGACGTTGTAAAGACGAATGTAACGGACCCGCCATGGATGTGCCCTATCTCCAAACGAGACGCTGACAACTCTCTCGGTGACGGGAACATATCCACCGCCTCTATTCTTGCCAAGAGTGACTCCACTTCACATGTCTGGGCAAGAAATCGCGATCAACGACACACACGTGGAATGTTTAACAATTGCCATATGTATGTGTTGTTACACACAGTGTAATAATCGATTACTGTATTTTTGCATGTAATTGCTGTTACCAGTGTGCAGGTTGTCTTGCCAGCTGATATGTTGATTTGTTCAGTTGATCTGCTCATTTGTTAATATCGAGGGTGAGTTCCTTGAATCACGAAGGCCCTCAATATTTTTTATCTTGCATTGCAATTTGAATTCATATCTTGTTTTTGTTGACCATGTGTCTCATTTCAGGATTTACGAGTGAGTGAGTGAGAGTTCTGGCATAGCAACCATCTGATTGCTTTTTCTAATGTAGATACAATCGTCCAGGTTTCCCAGCTTATAGCAGCAAAAACTCTATTGTTGATTTGAAAATAATATATGTTCTTACGGCTCCTTAGGGGGTGTAACTATTGGCTACGAGAACTTCAAATTAAGAATATTACGCCAGTGGTTCACTTAGAATGTATTATAAAAGTGGAAGATTCTGGTCATTTCTCCGAATGACCGAGTGCTGACATGTTAACCAGCGCAACCGATAAGCGCATGCGCAGTTCTGTGAAATAGAGGTAGCCTATGCTACAAGTGACGTGTCAAGGGAGGCCGGCATACACAGAACCAACACAAAGTCTCAAACAAACGTGTTATTTTGCCAGAAAGAGGAATAGTTAAGTAAAAAAAAAGGCCAACACATGTTACACGAGTTGATTTTGGAGGCAAATAGCCTGGCCATATCCTATTGGCAAGTATAGGAATAGGTGTATACAAATGTATTTTCACTGCGCGAGTGAATATTGCCAGAATACCACACTCGTGACGTAGGGTTGTCTAACAGTGAGGTGTGGCCCATGATTATAAGATTTGTGTTCAACAAGGTTTTCCTAGTAAAACACGTGTGATATTCTTAATTATTCTTACAAATGGTAATGTCTTAGTAACTAGGTGCATAGGCCGAAAACCATGACTTTTGTTTAGCTTTAGAAGTCCTCCGGGCGGCTAACTTACAGAAGTTTATATCCTTTGTTGAATTTTCCATTGGGGCTCCTAATTATCACTTCAAAGCACAACGATTCTCACTGATTAACTGATGTGCAGGTAGTTGGGGCTTAGTATAATTGAAATGCCGCAATGCTGTCATTTATTCGATCTCAAAATATGTATAAAATAACAATAGAATATGTTAATCTTTACGGAGCGTAATCTTTATTGTTGTAGTGCATTTGATAATAGCATGTCAGACAGAGAAAACAGGACATTCAACTATCCAATGAAAACATTATAATATAGAAGTGAAGATCTATTGTTCGATCTTTATATGTCGTACAGTGATATCTATATAATATGTAGTGAAACTGGTATGTTTGTTTCATCAACGTTTGTATTAAGAGATGAAACGTGCTGTATGGATAATTATTTTTAGCCAATTATTATGGTATGAATGGCGTAAATATGAACTAAACGCCATTGTAGTTCACATAGCAATTTAGCAAATTAGCTCAGCTTAATGTGCGTATTCATGTGAGAGTATGTTATACCATGTATTAAATTTATTTGAATTATTAAAAAATTATTATAGTAATTTAATTTATATCCATATACACATACTTGTAATTGTTGAAGCCTGTCAATGGAAAGGAAAACTCATTAGTGAACTAATTTCACTTAATTTCGTTTAAGATATCCCACATTCCTCCTACTTCTCCGCGCATCACGGAGACGGCCACTGCGCTGTCATCCTTTTGATGAAGCATTTCCGGTGGAACCAGATTTCCGTTTGCACAGCTCTGTGTATCGAACGTTGTCAGCTAGTCGCTACTAGTCGGAGAAACGCCACCAGAGCACGTGGTAGTGGAAACAGAACACGTTTTTGTCATACAAACTTATATTTTATTTGTTCTGATACAGATTACACTCTGATGGTGATATCCGTTGTTTTTCACCGAATACTTGTACTGCACTGTTCACCAATATGCGTGCACCGGGAAAAGTGCACTATTGCAAATATAATCAGTTGTATACACGTCCGGTCTGTGTCTATGTACAATATGACGCAGTTTGCCTGACATTGAGAACATCTTTATGTTCCCCTATTATATATTCCAAATTATAAAATAAGAAGAAAACAAACAATTAATAACTACGTTTGGTTGATCAATAATCGATTAACGTCCACGGTTGATCAACACAAGCGTTAATTATATTTTATAGTAAACATTTTCAACCAAACCATCGTATCCTTCAAGAATGAACGGTAAACATGTGTAAATGACCACATAGCGAAGTTCTTGAAACTAGTATGACCAGTATTAGTGGCAACAGTGCGGTGCAGTTATCCAGACTATGCCGAACTATAGAACTCGAAGACCTCGATAATCATATTTTATGATTCAGAAAGCAATTCCTCGCTGTGGAATGCAGCCATTTTTAATACTATGCGTTGAGGTTATGTTTCGTTGTGTGTGTTAACATCCCTACTCATGCAACGTTTAATGTGTCGTTCCGGGTCTTGTTGTAGTCAAAGAATACCATCAACACGCATGCAAAATAAACATCATGTGAACCTATCCCGTTTACGCAACAATAGGCCGGTGTATGCGAGCTATTTTTGATCGATGTGTCTGCCGTCAATAGGTCGCACTCGCACTGTCTAAATACGTCGCTCGTCTGAACGCACACATAACGTAGATGCGCATTGTCGTGCAAAAAGTGTCGCGCGACCAATTGGGACAAACATCGGTCGTGTAAACTCGCCTTAGGCGACACTTTCGACATGAGCCTCGACTTGCACCGTTCCTATGGTGAGCACGCGCATCTGCCGGAAATGTTCGTTGCACAGCCACATGACCTGGTCTCCGTAGTGGAGACGTCGAAGTGGGCCGAACGCGTCCGGGGAGTCCGTCACGTGGAAGAACCGACGCAAATGTTCTCGGGTCACCCGGCGTCCACCCCGCTGCACCAGGGCGATGACGTCATCGGGCGAGAGGCCCGCTCCGGCGTCGCGCACTCCGGGGAATCGCGCCGACATGTCGCGTAGCAGCGCGTCAATAGTTTTGGTGACGGCGCGCGTTCGTGTCGCGTACTGCGGCGACACCGTCGAGCCGGCGACGTGACGCAGTAGACGCAGCACGGCCAGAACATGGACGCCGTACTCACGCATGAACTCGACCGGTTGACGAAGGCGGTAGCCGGGGGCCTGCGTCAGGTGGTAGCCGTCCGGGAACTCGCAGAGCAGGTGGCCGGCGAAACCGTCGTGGACGAGACTCGACGCGAACAGACGCAGATCGCGGTCGAAGGAGAGCCCATCCCGGTTGACGGGAAGCATGATAAACATCCGGGGACAGCCAGAGAAGTCGTACCTGTCTCGGTTCGATTTCGGTCGCAGCGTCGCCGTCGGTAGACACGAGTCGTTGACGTCGCCGGTCAGGACAGCGCTGGCATCCCCGAGATGGTGAGCATTCCGGCAGATGACACGTCCATTGCTGGCGGAAGTGACGTCGTCACCGGAAGCGAGCTGCTTGGCACTGAAGCGATGCGGGTCTTTACTGCCCTGCATGAAACACCCGGGGCATAGTAGAGTGTCCAGTTCGATCGTTCCGAGGCCCTCGAACTTGCGCACGACGTTGTTGAGCATATTGCCCACTTGGCGGACCATGCAGCACGCATGCGCGCCGCGCACCGTCACGACCAACGTGCGTCGATGCGGAATCAACTCGATGTGCACGCGATGCAACAGCTGCTTGCTGTCGCCAGGCGCCGGCGTCGCTGCAGCAGCTGCACAGTGGCGACACCCGACGGACTTTAACCGGAAGTTGTCGAGGATGTGGTTGGCGTAGTAGCGCCACGTCTGGGCGAAGTTGCCGTCCTCGGCCACCTCGGCGCGGTTGCGGAACATGTAGACGGTGGTGTCGCTGAAGAACGGGGGAGGCACGCAGCTCGGGAACATGACAGTGTAGGTGAGTTGACGTTCACCGGGTCCGGGGCTCGACGCCCATGCCGTCTCGTCGGGCTCCCCGATAGGCAGTTTGCAAGGGAACAGCTGCAGAGCGCCATCGCCGACCGGGAGACATATCCCGAAGTGATGCAGCAGTGTGAGCAGCTTGTCGCGCATGCGCTCGTCGACGTGCGACCACGTGGCACACAGCACGTCGCGCTTTATGAAGCCGTTGTCGTCGATGCCGGTGTCCCGGAAGGACACGACGGACGAAAAGATCTTGGCGAGCCACTCCGGGTCGAGGATCACCAGGTCGGCCATGGCGGGCAGCTGCGGGAAGTAGAGCACGTAGCCTTGTGCCTTGAAGAACTGCAGCATGCTGTCCAGCTCCGTCCGCTCGACGATGCCCTGCGCCCGAGCAATCTTCTCAACCTGCGTGCAAAGATCGCACAGTTGGGAACAAAACAGCACGGAAGTTCAAAAAGTACAACAACAATATTAGCAGTTATGGGGAAGTATACATGACACGCTTGGTGCGTAGGAAGATCTTTGATTGGGTCAGCGTGGTCACATGACGGATGACCTGAGAATTACGCCACCTGGCGGATGACCTTTTAACTACTTCCCCTGGTAGATGACCGTGCAACCTGGTGGATACCTTATGAACTACACAGTTCCCCTAACGCCATATGTCGGATAGTTTTTAACTACATTTCACTTAATGTACCCTAAAGTTGACCTAAATGTGTTTTAATCCGACCAAACCCCGGACGCAGCGGAACAGGAGACGGTCATCTTGGATTCTAATATGGCACACTTCATGGGCGCAGGCGCCGAGAAAGGCAGGAAGTCTCATAGCGGCAGCCATCTTGGAAATATCTGATCGCCATGTGTGTTTCTTGGGATGAATTAGATCAAATTATTAGATATTTGGTCAGTAGGTAGTTCTTAATGAGGGAAATTAGGTAAATCCGATGGAAGGCTATAGTGCCACTGCGTAGTTATTAAAGTATCCCCCAGCTTACACTTACTTTCAAGGTCAACCACCAAGGAGAGTAGTTGCAATGTAATTCACCAGGTGGTGTACTTCTGAAGATATCTGCCCAGTGGCGCTACCGGTAGTCACGTAAATTACTACTAATACTACTGCAGACAGTAATCATTAATATAAATCCATATAAACCTGTTCGACAGTGGCGACGCAGTCGGCCGGATTGAGCGCGATGTGGTTGCGCAGCGACTTCTGTACGTCGGCCCAACGTCTAGGGATGCGTGGATTCTGCTCGATGAGTCGCGCGCTTATCTGACGGATCGCCGTCTTCACGTGCTCGATGCTCTGGTTAACGTTGATCTGTCGGAGGCCGGTCCGCCCCACCGCCTTCACACTGCTCACCTCGTAGTAGCCGAGGATGTGCGGGAACGACACGGCGTTGGTGGGACTGTCGCTGAAACACATTGATATTGATGTCACTCAATCTGCGAGAAAACCGAAATATTATTTTCTTGATTCAGTCAGCATCCCATAGAGCATCGATTATTGCCATCTATAGTAAACCTGGACACGGCATACACGGTTATCTAGATAACATCAGATGGCATATTAAATATAGATGCCAATTCTTTCGGACTGAAAACGTTTGTCAGGTGTAGGCGATCATGACCGTTCATTTTCCACGATCACAGATATCATGTTGTGCGAAGTTCTTTCCTAGCCAGTCTGCAAGACATTTTATAATCCCGCATTAATTTTTTTTTTAATATCCATGGAAAAACCGATTGATAACAATTATACGTTGCTCTTCCATTGAATAATGTTCGTGTTTGATTTGAGCATTCAAATATGCCTTTGCATATATATATATATATATATATATATATATATATATATATATATATATATATATATATATATATATATATATATATATATATATATATATATATATATATATATATATATATATATATATATATATATATATATATATATAACACACACACATACAAAGGCATATTTGAACATGTACGAATATGCTTTAATTAACAGCAATGTGCATCAAACACGAACATTATTCAATGGAAGAGCAACATACAATTGTTATCAATCGTTTTTTTCAAGGTTACACAAAGGGTGGATATATATATATATATATATATATATATATATATATATATATATACACACACATACAAAGGCATATTTGAACATGTACGAATATGCTTTAATTAACGGCAATGTTCATCAAACACGAACATTATTCAATGGAAGAGCAACATACAATTGTTATCAATCGTTTTTTTCAAGGTTACACAAAGGGTGGATATATATATATATATATATATATATATATATATATATATATATATATATATATATATATATATATATATATATATATATTGACCATCTGACTGGTACAAAAATTAAAACTGTGACCACGCAGCTACGTTCTAGTATGACCAGCATAGATCTACGGCCTGTAAAGTAGTGACCGGGCGGTACCGTCAACGACTGCTTTCACTGAGTTCTACATCACATTACACAGACAGCTCTATATTAGACTCCCAGTGGAAGGAATCGTGAGCAAAGACAAGTGAAGAAACTCTAGGACCCAAGAACGAACATGCAACATAAACCTTGGATGTCTGCATGTGCATTGCAGAAGGGTGATGAGGGGAAGACATTGCAGAAGGGTGATGAGGGGAAAACATTACAGAAGGGTGATGAGGGGAAAAGAAAGAAGGATATACAGTCGCACAAATACATCGAATGTCATAGCTCAAGAAAAATGCACATACGCTAACAAAGAAGTCAAAGCAAGTGTCAGAAGATACAAGAGAAACTATTCAGAGAACTTGGCTGAACTGGGCAGAAAAGTTTGCATCCAAAAGGAACACGAATGAATGGTATGACACCACTAAAAGTTAGCTAATAGGTATAAACAAGCCAACGAGTTGACTAAGGAAAAGAATGATGCTATGATCACAACACCAGAAGTGCAACTAAGAAGATGGGCAAATACTGAGGAATTACCTGAAGCTGGTCTCATCCTCGGAGCCCGACGCCTCGTCGTCGTAGCCGAGGTTTACGAAGCCGGCGGATCGCCGGAGACAGCGACAGTCGGCCTGACAAAGCAGACAGTCGCAGACGCGGTCGACGCCGCGGAAGTAGCCTGTGTGGTGCTCGCGGGCATCCACTAGGAGCTCCCGCAACTTCTCCCAGATCTCCTCAAACACCTCCTTACTGAGCGACTCGTGGTCGGCATGTGTACCGACAATCATCACCTGCAAGTGATACAGTACGGGTTGACGTCCTGTATGTGTATGTGTGTGTGTGTGTGCGTGCGTGAGCACGCGTGCGTGTGTGCGTGCGTGCTTGTGGGTGTGCTTGTTTGTAGTTATAAGGTGTAACAAGTTAACTTTGAAAAATTGCATTCCATGTTTTCAACAGCCTCCCGTACGTGCTTCCATTTAATTTAATTTGCCTTGCCTCCACAATGTTACGTTTATGGTTGCGGTTATCAATTTCTAAGTCTTTAAGTTCCACCTAAGCTTTGATAGCAATAGTTGGCGTGATCTGAAATTCAAAGCCACGCCTTCGCTGGTGAAATGAAGAAGGGTCTGTTTGCAAGACTCTCAAGGAGAGGCCCTCGGAGCACAAGAGTGACCGTACCTGCGCGTTCGGAACCTTGCTGAAGATGTATTGCAGCCAGAGCTGGAGCCGGCCGAGCAGGAAGCTGTCCCGTTCCACGGTCGCCAGACAGTATTCGCTCATGTTGAAGCAGACGAGGTAGAGCGCGCCCTGGGTGATGAAGAAGTTGTGTGTCTCGTTGAAGTCAACGTCGCCGCCACAGTCGAAGCACCTCAGTGTCGTGTCGTCCAGTTGGATGTCCTTCACGTCGACTCCCTCTGTTTTCGACGTCGCTTGGGTGCGAGGAATCACCCAGAACGTTCTCTTCAGTGCCTTCGGTTAGAGCAATGAAGATGGTTAGTTGACGGTACAGAGTCGACATTGAATATGCTTTGCATTGCCACCGAGTAATTTTAAGTAATTTAATTTAAATTTCGTATAAAAAGAACAAAAGACACAGGATCTATAGGAGGCAAGAGGAGGAGGGGGGGGGTAGGCAGACAGATATACGAGATAGAGAAATACGACAAAGAACATATACGTACGTAGTAGAAAATAAATGGAACACAATACAAAGAAAAAAAATTACAAAGGAAGTAAATGTAACATGGTACAAGCAAGTTTTGTTCACCTGAAAATGTGCTCATATTTTGAACTGGAGTAGAATGTTGGTGTCTGCAGTTCAAGTTGTTAATTTAAGTTGTGCTGCTTCCTCGCAATAACCGCCTTTGAAAAACTGTTGTTATGGACGAGTTGGAGTAAGACGAAAAACGGCTCACAGTAGGTTTGATTTAATCACGATCTACAACTTCCATTCAATATCAGATGGATCGAACAGATACGTAGGAGAGATGGGAAAAACAACACAAAATAGCATTTACTTTAGTCATTGAAGACAAAAGAAAAGAGAAAGACCAAAACCAACATGGAAAATGACTATAGAAGCAGAGAAGACCTAACTGGGGTGGAGTTCTTAGAGGGCGGCAGAGAACACGGCTAGAAATCGTAGGAAATGGTTGACGTCACTAAGTGGCCTTATGAACCAACTATGGCACGAAGATGATAAGTGCTAAGTAACGACTTACATTGAGAAGTGACGTCTTGCCGACCCCCTCCTGCCCCACGATCACCAGCTTGACAGTTTTGTTCGGCACCGGGTCCTGCTGCAGTGAGCCAAGGTACTCGCGCACCTCCGTCACTCGTTCTGGGAAGTCGACAGGGATGTTCAACAGCGGGTTCGAATGGAACGAGATCTCGCTGAGTCTCGCGAGAACTGAGATGGACAACGGTAGCTGTGACAGTTTGTTGTTGTCAACGTTAAGCTCCTCAAGCGACGCCAACAAGCCGATGTCGATCGGTAGCTCTAGTAGCCAGTTATGGTCGACCTGCAGTGATCTGAGAGCCGTACACTTCACCAAGGTCTCCGGCAGCCGCTTCAGACTGTTGTAGCTGGCATCGATCGACATCAAGTGGCGCAGGAAGCCAAGTTCCAACGGAAGTTTGCGCAGAGTGTTGTGCGAGCAGCGAAGAGTGCGCAGTTTCGGGCATTCCTTGATTGTGCTGGGTAAAGTCTCAAGCTTATTGTAGCGGATGTCGATGAGTTCGAGGCTCGGGAGTTCAGCCAGGGTCAGCTTGACCAGACCGCACGAGACGAGAATGAGACTGCGCATGCTCTGGTACCTGACCGCCTCCATGACACGCAATGTCGTGTTGAGTATAGTGATTGACAACGACTTCGCCTGTGAATGAGAAAGTTAATGATATAGAAAATGCCAACAACAACAATAACAAGAACACACGGAACAACACGAAATAAACTATAACTTAGCAAGACTACGATACAGTGAAGCAACACTGTGACTGGAAACAGTGGAGTAGTTCGCGAACACACCAATGACGACGGATACTACCTGGGGGGGGGGACCAATGCGTCACCAGTACGCCATCCTTGAGAAAAAATCACCTTATGGATATATTTTGTGCGCCAGAGAACGATGGACGCAATGCGTTTGGGTAGTTAAGTGTATATATTTAGAACAAGAGCTGTGATTTCATTTCAGGACAAGCTTATATAATTTTAGTTAACATTAATCAATAAATAAAACATGTTAGTGAATTAATATATATCTTATCGTGGAACAATGCAAATTGTATGCGTTATAGTGTACATATTTTGCTATATTCCAACATGAAAGGGGAATAATGTTTTACAAATGCCTAAAACGTGTTTATGGGAGGGGATCAGTTTAATGAAAATGTTTTGGACGGACGTGTTACAACTATAACATTATTATGTTATTAAAATAGCGAGCGCTGCTAACGACAATCCATGACGACTCGCCTTTGACTCGAAGCGCTGGAAGTTCTTCATGTTGAGGTCGCCTCGCGTGTTCAGGAAGAAGGCATGAGCGACGGGCACGTCTAACACGGAGTAAAGGAAGACTGCGAGGTCGTCCGCGCGCTGGCCGTGGGCGATCAGTAGCTGCACGATGCCCGTGCCGCGTCGCTTGTACTCCGCCAAGTCGCTGCATGTCGCCACCTCCTCCATCAGGTGACTGTCGCCCTTCTTCGCGCCACGCACCATCACGAAAGGGTCACGTGGCTGTGGGCAGGCGACACGTAATATGAACATCATATTTCGTACAACAGACGACACGTAATGTGAACAACATATTTTGTACAACGCAAGGCACGTAATGTGAAAAACATATTTTGTACAACAGACGACACGTAATATGAACAAATATCCCGAGGCAGTTCAGATCATATATCTTACTTTTTCAAAATATGTTAATAATTTAGCGGGAAACAAAAGTCATGTGTTTCTGCCCATGCACCTATAAGAGTCACTAAAACATAACCATTTGTAACTACAATCAAGAATATATCACGCTATTAGTTTACTATGAAAACCTTGTTGAACTGTTGGATAACCCTACGTGACGGTATTTTGGCAATATTCGCTCGCCAAATGAAAATATATTTGTATACACTTATTTCTATTCTTGCCGATAGGATATAACTATGCAATGTATTCGTATTTATATTCCTATCATTGACCGTGACCAGTCCAGTGATCAATAGGCTATACTAAATTATGACGTCACGCTATATATATATATATATATATATATATATATATATATATATATATATATATATATATATATATATATATATATATATATATATATATATATATATATATATATATATATACGTAATGTCAACGTCTCCCTGAGCGAAGCGCATAACAACCGGAACTTAGTTTGGTCGCCGAGCATTTCGGGAAAGGTCGCAAAGGTGACTAGCAACACCGAGTACCAGTTTGAGTTAGAGCAGCGTCAGAAATGTCCGTAGACTGGCAAATTGAACTGACCCGATTGTCGACGGAGTGCATGTAGTCCAGAAGGACACCGACCGTGCCAGCGAAGCCACTGTCGACGGCGGCGTGTAGCACGCTCTTGTTCTTCTGTAAGCGACAAGACAGATGGTCACGAGCAAGTGGAACATGGCCCAAAGGGTTGGGCGGCGGTTCAGTGGACTCTGCTTAATGGAATCATTTCGGGCCCGAACAATGGGTTGTTTCTAATAATCAGCTGATCAATTTAAGCGGTGCATGTTAATTCAGCCGGAATAGGGACTGATTCCGTCCCAACCAATATATTTTATTTTATTATGATTCTGTTATGCGCTATATCGGTAACCGGAGTTCAGTGTATCATGAAGTCATGAAATGTGAATGAAAATGTTTATTAGAACTAGTTTGCCACGGGCACATTATTATTATTATTATAGATAAGAAAGCATTAGTGTCGCAGGAGATAATATTTATGTGTAGATAACGGAAAATTGGAAACCTATGCTACTGGTAATTTGGGACTAGTTTGTTTGACCAGAGATCTTCGGTTTGACAAAAACCTTGATCCACTTTGGCAGTGCTACATACAAATTGTAGACTGGACAAAAGTCATTAGATATGTGTTAAATTAATAAAAATTCCAGTGATGGAAGTATATACTCCGAAACAGATTCCTAAATTTGACAACTTGACAAAACTGACGTCTCACCGCGTTTCTCGCCTCAACATCTGCGCCGTGCAATAGCAAGTAACGTACAACCTTGGAATGACCTTTAATGGCCGCCAAATGCAGTGCGCTGTCGCCAGACTGAAACGAGAACATGATTGAATGTATTTAAAAAAACTTGGTTACGTAGAATTGCTGAATATTTGAGTGGAAATGCGCTCAGGAATTTCAAGTAATCACCGTAAATATATATTATGACAATGCATTCTGGCACGCACAGGTTACGATAAAACAGTAAATATTGATCTATTTCAGCGAGACAGAAATCCAAAGTTCACCATAGCTATATTAAAAAAATTATTATAAATATTGTAAGCACAGTTTAATTAAGTATTAGCATAGTTTCAAAATGTGACGAATTTCCCTAGTGGCCAAAGTTCTACCTAAAAATGGCAGAAACATTCGCCAGATGGCGACACTCACCTCATTAACGGCGTTGACGTCAACGCCTGATCGCAGTACTTGCCTGACTGCATTCACCTCTCCCTTTGCTACAGCCTCTCCCAGGAGAATCCCATCCGGTCGACCCGATGCATTGCTCGCACTTTTCCTTTGCTTTCCTTCATTTCCTTCGATCCCCGATTTCCCGTTTGGTTTTCCATTTTCGATGACGTCACTACCGTTGGACTGTTTATAGGGTACTGCTGCCCCCAGCGGTTCCTAACCGAATAAAAAACAAATTTTAACCGGGCGTTACACACAATAACCTGTTTTATGATGTTACTGTTATTAGTAGTATCATTGCCATCATCGTTATCATCATCATCATCATCTTCAACATCATCATCACCATCAGCGATCCCTCGAAATGAGGATGATCTTTCCATGACAGTTTCATTTGTTGTGAGTTTGAATATGGCTATTCAGTCCGATCTTACCCCGTTGCAGCTTCCCACGGTGTGGACACTTATTATCTGGATGTGGTTGTTAATGAATGGACTTTATATACTGGGACACACATTTAAGCTTGCGACACTAACTTGCCTCACGGCTGTTACATGCAGCGGCTCGCCCTTCTACTCTTGATACGACGTCGCATATGTCAGATAAGTGTTACATTCATATGTAATAAATATATTTTGTCGTACATTGCCTTGTGTCTACTGTATGCAACCTAGCTTATTAAAAGTAAAAAAACCATTTTCATAGAAAGGGTATAATATGTGTCGATCCTGGAGTGAAGATGAATATAAAAAGTAGAAGAATTGTTATTAATTTATGGGCCAAGAAATACCCCAGACTTTCGGGCAATTTAAAACACAGGTATAGATTAACCAGAGAACTTTCATTTTACGTATCCAAGGTGTGTCATCGGTACTGAAGAAGTCGACGTGATAGGTCGACAAAAGCCACTACCAGGTAAATTAAACACACTCTGGATATGTAAAATGAAAGTTCTCTGATTTAAAAATGAACTATCCTGAAGAATGTTCAGTAATCTTAATAACAAGTATGGGTAATTCATAAAATAGCGTCTGATATCTAGACTCCACGGGAATTACAAAAATAACATAGAGTTGGTTCTAGTCACGTGCGTGTTATTTGTGCGGATATTACCCATAATAATAATACGTAATTTTAACGCGTGATGCGATCAAATGACACACCTACGACAGTTCTGGTTAAGGTATGCAGGAATGAGGGCAATACATCAGCCTACGTTGCGGTTACCAGGGATGTACCTATGATGCCTCATGTGACTAGCCACACGTTTGTCTCAGTAAACCGACATTCCAAACTGACAAAATCATTAGTCAATCAAAATGTGTAACAAACCTTCGTGCATTTGTTGCCTTTCTCCTTCCGCGACAGCTTAGCCGAGAACTTCCGTAACATGGTGGACGGCCTTGAGTGTTGGACTCACCCACTGGGCTTGTCGGCTCCCCCTGTGCTACGAGTCGTTTCTGAAAAAAAATGACGTTATGATAAATATTTATAGGTCAGTCTGTCAGCAGCTCGGTCTGGCTGTCGGTTGATCTTTAGAGGCTGGTAAAGATGTACAATGAATAATATCGTGTAGTAGTGACATACAACGAAGCATTTCTGTCGATCACAGTTGCGGTGATTGGGTGAATATGCAACAACTAAATATAATCTCCAAGCGTCAGCCAGACATGTAGTTTAAAAACGATGTAATATAATAGACACTTATATGTTGCCTTTGGACACAACTCGTATTTTGGCTTTCTTGTCCGCGCTGACGAGTAAGTTAACTCCTGGGTGACCACGGGTCATCTGTACCGGACCATGACTGTCCGGTGGTCACCGAAACACTGACTGGACTTTTTGTCATGTTCATCCAATACTCAACCCCGATCAAATCGCACATAACTCAGATAAATACCCCATTCATGTTTACCCTACGGGTGAACACAGAGAACTATTTGACCTGTTTTCTAAAGGAGTAATTGCCTTTGAGGGTGCATTGCATACACAAAGACTGTTCTGCTTGAGTCGCTTTGTCGCGGGGTAAATGGAGTGTTTCTGGCATTCGTCATTCAGGTCATCCACGGAGTTAAATGGCACGGTTGGAATTTTGTTGTGCGTGCCCACAACATTGGGGGCTTTCGTGCGTCAGTGATCTCTGGTTTTTGTGTTCTTGTCCAACTGGGCCTAAGTATGCCGCATCCGTACTTGGTACACAATCTCAACTTGTCTAGTTTGTTGCTCCCTCCAATTTGATATTCAAAGTGGTCTAACAAGTAAACAAATGGCACATGTGTTTCATTCACCACTGGTTCGGGTCTGTTAGGCGATTCCGCCCCAGTTGTTGTTTTGTCATTAAGCAGGTCGTTGCGGTAAACTCGCATCGTTTGTACATTGTCAGCCGCTGGCGACAGCGATAGTGAACGGCTACCGTTGGAGTCGACGTGACTGAACGGTAATCTTTATCGCAACAAGCTCCCAGCGGGGTGCCGGCGGTGGCAACAGTGGAGGGTGTCGGCGGTGGCAACAGTGGAGGGTGTCGGCGGTGGCAACAGTGGAGGGTGTCGGCGGTGGCAACAGTGGAGGGTGTCGGCGGTGGCAACAGTGGAGGGTGTCGGCGGTGGCAACAGTGGAGGGTGTCGGCGGTGGCAACAGTGGAGGGTGTCGGCGGTGGCAACAGTGGAGGGTGCCGGCGGTGGCAACAGTGGAGGGTGTCGGCGGTGGCAACAGTGGAGGGTGTCGGCGGTGGCAACAGTGGAGGGTGTCGGCGGTGGCAACAGTGGAGGGTGTCGGCGGTGGCAACAGTGGAGGGTGTCGGCGGTGGCAACTGTGGAGGGTGTCGGCGGTGGCAACAGTGGAGGGTGTCGGCGGTGGCAACAGTGGAGGTGTCGGCGGTGGCAACAGTGGAGGGTGTCGGCGGTGGCAACAGTGGAGGGTGTCGGCGGTGGCAACTGTGGAGGGTGTCGGCGGTGGCAACAGTGGAGGGTGTCGGCGGTGGCAACAGTGGAGGGTGTCGGCGGTGGCAACAGTGGAGGGTGTCGGCGGTGGCAACAGTGGAGGGTGTCGGCGGTGGCAACTGTGGAGGGTGTCGGCGGTGGCAACAGTGGAGGGTGTCGGCGGTGGCAACAGTGGAGGGTGTCGGCGGTGGCAACAGTGGAGGGTGTCGGCGGTGGCAACTGTGGAGGGTGTCGGCGGTGGCAACAGTGGAGGGTGCCGGCGGTGGCAACTGTGGAGGGTGTCGGCGGTGGCAACAGTGGAGGGTGTCGGCGGTGGCAACAGTGGAGGGTGCCGGCGGTGGCAACAGTGGAGGGTGCCGGCGGTGGCAACAGTGGAGGGTGTCGGCGGTGGCAACTGTGGAGGGTGTCGGCGGTGGCAACAGTGGAGGGTGTCGGCGGTGGCAACAGTGGAGGGTGTCGGCGGTGGCAACTGTGGAGGGTGTCGGCGGTGGCAACAGTGGAGGGTGTCGGCGGTGGCAACAGTGGAGGGTGTCGGCGGTGGCAACAGTGGAGGGTGTCGGCGGTGGCAACAGTGGAGGGTGTCGGCGGTGGCAACAGTGGAGGGTGCCGGCGGTGGCAACTGTGGAGGGTGTCGGCGGTGGCAACAGTGGAGGGTGTCGGCGGTGGCAACAGTGGAGGGTGTCGGCGGTGGCAACAGTGGAGGGTGCCGGCGGTGGCAACAGTGGAGGGTGGCGGCGGTGGCAACAGTGGAGGGTGTCGGCGGTGGCAACAGTGGAGGGTGTCGGCGGTGGCAACAGTGGAGGGTGTCGGCGGTGGCAACAGTGGAGGGTGTCGGCGGTGGCAACTGTGGAGGGTGTCGGCGGTGGCAACAGTGGAGGGTGTCGGCGGTGGCAACAGTGGAGGGTGTCGGCGGTGGCAACAGTGGAGGGTGTCGGCGGTGGCAACAGTGGAGGGTGTCGGCGGTGGCAACAGTGGAGGGTGTCGGCGGTGGCAACAGTGGAGGGTGTCGGCGGTGGCAACAGTGGAGGGTGCCGGCGGTGGCAACAGTGGAGGGTGTCGGCGGTGGCAACTGTGGAGGGTGTCGGCGGTGGCAACAGTGGAGGGTGTCGGCGGTGGCAACAGTGGAGGGTGTCGGCGGTGGCAACAGTGGAGGGTGCCGGCGGTGGCAACAGTGGAGGGTGCCGGCGGTGGCAACAGTGGATGTTGCAGAAGACTCGCGAGAAGAGGGTGCAATCAAGAGCTGTACCATTGGCGAAATTTGAGAGGAAACGTTGGATAATAACGTCCGCAGAGAGTGTCGGGGGTCAATGGGGTCCTGCGTGTGAATGGGGTGCACTCTGGGACGGGTGAAAAAAGGAAGTAGGGGAGATCGGGGCTACTTGTTACAATTTTCAGTTAAAGTAACTTTTTGTGAAAAGTTTGTTAGATACATTATTTCTGTCAACGTATACATTAAATTAATTATTCGTGTTAATAAAATGTACCATACCATTGATATTTCATATTGAAGTAAGATAGATATATGAAGTTTCTCGGGCGCGGTCGACTGTAACAACTTGCCCCGCTTACGGGGCCAGTTGTTACACCAAACTGGGCACGTTGTTACAGCAAAGAACGCGTGGATCGCAAAGCAAGTGTCACTCATCACTCACTCACTACATTAATTGGATTATACACACATATACATCTTATACACAGTGTGCACAACAATGTAGGTGTTTGTAGCTTCATGTATTAACTTTTTCATGTTTAGTTACCAAAGCGGACAAATTCCCCGGATTCTTACATAACAAACATTTGTGAATGGAATGTAAATTATTGAATGGAGTATGAAATATTAAATATATATATATATATATATATATATATATATATATATATATATATATATATAGGTAATGTGACATCTACTTGATTGAATGATACACACACGTACGCACTCACGCACACGCGCACGAACATCCGCATTTCAATGAATCGTACAATATGTATTAATTGCTAAAATAGGGCTGTGCCATAAAAAAATAACAAATGAACAAGACTGTCATCCAAGACAAAACACCCACATGACAAGTGGACAAGGAAGCCATTGGCTAATGGAGAGTTTAAAAAATGGTCATCTCTGTGTAACCCGCTCTACTGAGATATTTGTACATTTTGTTTGACGATGCTAGCATTTACATTACTGGTTATAAACTAGTACACTAGGCTTCACAAATGAAATAAAGCGTTCACACGTCGTGGTTAAATTAACGTTGTTCTCTCAGTCATTGTCAGCACACAACTCGCTGGCTTAACCATCGGTACGAGCCGCCCGAGCGTTTTTACAGTTGAAACAACTCGCTGGCTTAACCATCGGTACGAGCCGCCCGAGCGTTTTTACAGTTGTAACAACTCGCTGGCTTAACCATCGGTACGGGCCGCTCGAGCGTTTTTACAGTTGTAACAACTCGCTGGCTTAACCATCGGTACGAGCCGCCCGAGCGTTTTTACAGTTGTAACAACTCGCTAGCTTAACCATCGGTACGAGCCGCTCGAGCGTGTTTACAGTTGTAACAACTCGCTAGCTTAACCATCGGTACGAGCCGCTCGAGCGTTTTTACAGTTATAACAACTCGCTGGCTTAACCATCGGTACGAGCCGCTCGAGCGTGTTTACAGTTGTAACAACTCGCTGGCTTAACCATCGGTACGGGCCGCTCGAGCGTTTTTACAGTTGTAACAACCCGCTGGCTTAACCATCGGTACGAGCCGCTCGAGCGTTTTACAGTTGTAACAACTCGCTGGCTTAACCATCGGTACGGGCCGCTCGAGCGTTTTTACAGTTGTAACAACTTGCCCCAGTACAATTGTAAAAACTTGCCCCAAACACAATTTTTGTTGTTGAACGTACGTGTACGATAACAAATCCTGAATTTTAATTCTACTTGGCATAACCCATTATGCTATATACTAGACATGTTTCAAGCTTAATTCACGAAACATAAAAAGAGGCTGTGTGAGTTGGTATTATGTGGGCATACCCAAAACAGTTTTAGGTGGTTAAAAAGTAATTTTCTTCAACGTCTCGTTCATTTCGTCTTCACAACTCCCGATTTTTGGACAGTGTGTCTGCTGGTGGACTTCCAACCAACTATTGTCGATGGTGACTCCATATGTGTGCTATGTTTTCGTAAAACGTATTTGTAACAACTTGCCCCTGTATACGACTAGCCCCGGTCTCCCCAACACATTGATGCATGAGAACACATTTAATCATGAGAAACCACTAATTCTTGTTGTAATACAGGTTGATTTCATAGCACACAAGTTTTCTTCTGCGAGCCCATTCACTGTGCGTCGACACACTAAAGACGCTGTACCCTGTCAGCGTCTTCTGTCAATCACGTTGATGTGATAGTTACAATTCTCCCACGGCTAGTTCAATTCACGTTCATTGCTACGGTGCGGACAGGCAAGTATACGGTTATCGCAATGTAGACTCGTCGCACAGCGTAACGCTGGGGTAGAGGAACCGGAAGTGACGCGGCCATGTGTCAGCGCATACGTCATGGAAGGATACAGGAACAGACCGTGGGTTATGGAAAGACGGACAACCAGGGCGTGTGTTAGGGAGGCTGCGCAAGCAGAGAAACACATGTAGACAATCTGGAGGAACGAGCGAAGGAGGACAGTTGTTAGCGTGAGAAAACAACATAAGCACGATTGCATGACTATTAAATGATTGGTGTGTAACCATGTATATTCTTATTATTGGACTACAGTCACACATACAGACAGCGTATCTCAGCAAAGTGGCTTTCTATATTCGCACAGAGAATGGTCATTGTCAGGATGCAATGATTTGTTTACGTCCTCACCGAAGGAAACTGGACTGGCCGATATCCGAACTAAACAGAATATGTAGTCTCCATTAAGAGCCATGTTTTACGCCCAAAATGCTGTGCCTGTTCTGGGTGTAGAACCCAGGCATGTAAGGTGGATATGTTTACTACTTGAGATACCGTTTCTCAAACACATAGTTAAGACACCCCTATTGCTCTCCCCCGCTGGTCATGTTGATAAGTTGCTTACAATGCCAGATCTGTTGCTGGCGCCGCAAAATGTATCCACGGGCGACTTGTCGTGTCACCTATCTTAGTTAGCGATCGGCCTAGCCGCCTAATAATGTAAGCCCTCTTATGCGCACGCACGCACGCACGCACGCACGCACGCACGCACGCACACATACACACGTAGATAGGTTGCATTCGTCGTGTACGTGTCATTAGGGTCAGATCAACGTGTCAGTGCGACACTTGACGCGACCAATATAGATCTAAGTCACTTGCTTGTCACACGTCTCCACACCTCTCGAGATGGGCAGTGTCGGGCACACGATCACTGTAAACGATATGTTTACAGTTTGATGATGCCACACGTTGCGCTCGTTGATAGTGCTACTGGTGCATGGTGCAATTAATTATTATATGCCAGACACTCTCGTACTAATCTTTTTTATTTATGGCAGGCACGAGACCTTTTGTCAGACCTTCGCTTCGCACATGTATAACAAAAATACCTAACATTTCTGAGAAAAAACTGACGAAATATGACACTCGTCAGCGCGTTGTCTGATTTCATTAGGTGACGAGAACTAGTGATCTAATTACCATCGAGAAACTCGACACGCAAGAAACGCGACATGACGAGATAATGTTTAGTATACAATACGCCATTTACACCTTACGGCGTGAATGTATCACTACCACGGAACTGTTGGTGACGAAGTAACCAATAGACACTACATAGCAGGGACAACACTACCTGGTTACCGTCAAACATGACTACTTCCTCATCCCGATAGCCATAGATGCTTGTCCATGATTATCAAACATGATTACCAAACAGGCGACATTATTGTCCATACTGGGGACTATTTTTGGGGCTTACTCAGGGCGTGCACCTAAAATTGGGTGATGCAATTTTGCTGACGTTATTCGTGTTTGCTGTGCGTGCAACGAACATGTGATCGACTGTCATAACCGTGGGTCTCCAACGCCAAACCCTGGAACCACCTCTGCCTTCTCGTATTGTCTCGCTTAAGTGGCTTATTAGAGCCACGATACTACACAGCTTCAGGCTCAGTTCGCAATTTGCTTTATAAACAAGGTCTACAATAACAAGGACACTAATGTTTTACATGTCTAACACATTGCTATTACGCTACGTTAAACGTCGCGACACACGTGTTTTTACTGAGGTGGCGGGTGTAATAATATGTACCACCCTCGAAATCATCCTCTACTACAGAATCGGCCTTGTTCCATCAGAATATTAGTAGCTTCTACTAACCGTACATAGACTCTCACAAAACGCCATAGAAAATATGTAAGAGGTACAATAATATGTCATGAAGACAAACTGGAAATGCGCAGGTAACACAGCAAGAACGAAAGACAACAGATGGACCATCAGAAAATGAACTCAGTTCTTGGGGGAATGGCTACCCAGAAAAGAGGCAGACAGAAGAAACAGCCTCAGACAAAGGCAGGTGGAACGGTCTGGCGGAGGGCTAAACCTCGTAGTGGATGTACAGAGTCCAGGTAAAACGTGAACCACACATGTCTGCTGTTGCACAATACACACCTTTAATCTTTCCGCGAACCTTCGGGCTAGGGAATCACATCCTTACGCTGGCATTACTGTGGTCAGTTATCTGCATATTCGTTAGTTAGTTGTAAGGCACATGTCTTGTTTTCTCATTCATACTGGTATCTTGTATATTTTAATACCACATGGAATTGATCGTCACTCGTTAATGCCGCCATCCGTGGGTCTTTGTTTCCATCAAATCTCTCTTGCGTGACCGGGTCTAGGAAGCACAGAGTAGTACGCCCTGTGTGTGAGTGTACATATGCTAGTTCCAATGTAAGCCTATATACGTGTTCCTTTCACGTAATATTTGCCACGGACACAGGGTGTCTAAGACCCCCCTCCATGGCATGAGACCCCTAAACCCCCTGGGTCCGCTGCTGATCAAATGTACCTAATTAGTCGATTTATTGAAAATCTTACCTCAAATAACTGTGTATGCGCACGCTGCGTATTCAACATAACCAAGATTCGAACTGAGTAGTCAAAAAGAAAGCATTCGAATGAGTCATGCAACATTTCCTACCTAAACCGGAGATGGGCGTTTCCGACATCTTTGTCAGTTGTCGTGAGGCCAAAGGCAACAAAACCTTCTTATTTTGACTTGATGACTAGGCTCGGTTGAATAGACTCAGCCGTATGTACAGTGATGGCGTTTACATAAAGCAGGTTCGGTTTTATGTTGCACGTTGGTGAAATCCATTGACCACGAGCTTGGCCACGGATCCGGTAAATTGACAACACTAAAGAGCTTCTCCAAAACTTTGAAACTCTACCGGATGAAGCAGGTGGCTCGATGACCAGTTTGGGTGATGTTTGGGTTTGTCGATTAAGAAACAGAAGCAGAGAGGTGCGAGATATTGTGAATAGTGACATGAACACCTGGCAACGATAGATTCGTCTGCTACTAATGTATTTATGTTTATGTAAAATGTGAGAAATTGTAACCAATAAGTTTTACTTTATCACTACAAGGACGTTCCTGTTTAACTTTCTGTAGCCGGAACGAGTAAATACAGACCAAGACAGCTCCCCGCGGTGTCATTAGCATAGTCCACGTGAGATCGACAGTCGTAGCCAACGGTGATTCATTCAGCAGATCATTGCAGGTGAATTTTACAAAGGCAACAGCAACAATAATCATCCCGAATACACATACACATACACACTGCTACTGTCAGTGATCGTTAGTGGCAGTTTCTTTTGTATCAAACACGTCATGCTTACACTAATTCTGACATTCTGTTGACAGAGAAAACTGCGAAGACGTTGACAATGTAATACCGCATTTAGAACCATCAACAGAAAGACTGTTCTGTAAAAAATATGTTTTTTATCTGCCTGTAAGTCTACATGAGCGATATCCCCATCGCCGTTCAAGAAACATAACCGACAGTCCGGCATGTGTTTGCATGTAATAAATTGCAACGCAACTAAATGCATTTTAATTCCAACGAAACCGTAACAAAGGAGAGAAAGAAAGGGTCCGTGTGTTATCTGCATTTTAAAATTGTCGTCTACTTAAAATGACACAACCTGTCATTACTTGGTCACTTTGATTTAAACCACTTTGCTAAAGATGCAATGCATGCATTTTCGCATGCACATCATTGAAGGACAACAACACGCGTGTCAGTGAACGGTGTTATTTATGACTAACTCCATTCTCTGGTAGCTGACGCCATTATTACTTCTACCTACAATTACTTGCGCACTCAATTATGCATGTTTAAGACCACTAGACATTCGCTGCATTGTGTCGATACAGTTGATCCATTGTCCCTGTGTGAAACCCGAGAAGATCATTGTCATAGTCATCTCAGGTATGTCAAGACTTTATCAGCAAGACATTATCAACAACAAACGCGCGTCTAAAACTGCCAAGGCAATACTTGTTTAAACAAATAAATATGAAGTAATGTTGCGTTTGTGTTCTATTTGTGGTTGGCATTTTGACGTATTCAATTGTTTTTTCTTATAACCAGAGTTCTAATGACGAGTAAAAAATACGTTTTTAAACAAACGATAATATTTGAATGGGAAGACTGTAGCCATTTGTAGAGTAATTGGCATTGCTGTTTACGTAGTAGTATCCAGTTTCAGGCAGCCACTGCAAACTTTGAATGACTGAGCTGAGATGTACAGAGAGTGAAGATTCCTAGTAAGCGTAAAGATCTATTCAATGAAGTCACACGATATGAAGAGTACTTCTTCTTGTGCAGCCGGAGTCTCAGTCAGGCCGTTGGCGTCTACTTGCAATCTCTCTAGCCACTTTGAGTACACCATCTGTCCAATGCTTGATGTTGTCAGTCCATCTCTGTTTTCTTTTACATATTTGGTTTCTCCCTGGTAAGTTTCCTTCTGTGTTGGTATGTACCAGACTATGTGGTCTTCTTTCCCTATGGTTGTACGTAGCCAGCTTTCTTCCCTTAATGAAACATAGCAGACCGTCTTCTCCCTTAGCTACTAATTTAATACAACAGAACAATGTGAAGAACACTCAGTATCTAAACATGTCTCCCATGTGTTGTGTTGGTGTAGCATTCTATGCCTTCCACACATTCTAACAGCACACATCCAGCCATGATACAGGGCACCCTATCGTAGGTTTTGTCAACGCAACACCCTAAGTTAGTTCTTACTTTTCGTGACGCATTGTCAAACTGACTGTAGACGAAATGTCAATGTAAGTAAACAACTAATTGTATTGTTGATCATGCATCGATCGAAAATGTGTGCGTGTGTGTACATACATATATTATATTTATAATATATTTATGTCACCTCCTTAATAACATGCACATCGATTTTATGAAACATGTAGTTGCGGGCATGTGATGGTGTTCACGGTGAGGGTGTTCACGGTCCTCGAAGGGTTGACCTAGCGATACATCAGGTTGTAAGGCACATGTCACATGGGCATGTTCGTATTCTTGATAGGACTGAATCGGGACTATGCTCATGTAATATTTAACCCAATCCCCTTCGCGGCTATTGGCGTATAATGCAGAAACAAGACATTTCCACTTCTGTTGATATGGAGCCTACTTAGCAAACTGGCCCTTGCTGAGGTGCATTTCTCGTTTCCCGCCTCCACAATTCTCCCCAGGTTGTTTTTGGAGGAGAACTGTGGAGTGATGTAATGCAGCTGTGTGCGTTTCAATAACGAGTTTACAACGTCATTTGTGTTCTGACGTCGTGCTGAATTATCAGTTACTGCATCGATATATGGCCTCTAGAACGAGCCGATCACAACAAAGCACAACTGTTTGCTTACGATGTTTTGGCAATCATTTAGTCAACTTTGAACAGTTATATGATTGTTGAGTGGTGGTTGTTCCTCTGGTGGTTGTTCCATGGCCTGTGACACTTCTTGAAAAAGATCCACTGCAGATAATGTATCACGCGTGCCACGTTAATAATTTTACAATGGTCGCACTTGATGAAAAGCTGAACTTCTGTGGACTTTTGACGACAAGTTTACGTTTAGTTGATGAAAGAAACCAACGCCACGTTGAAATTATTCATGGCTGATCGGTTGTAAGAATATAATGTGTAGACACGCAGGCACGCACGCAGGCACGCACGCACGCACGCACGCACGCACGCACACACACACACACACACACACACACACACACACACACGATATTGTCATAGGTAAATAAACTGCTGAATTTGGAGCTACACTTCACGAAGTGATTAATAACAAAACTAGGCAATGACAGGATATTGCAGTATGGTCGACCATGTAATGTGTAATCGAATATATTTTAAAATTGTAAATTTTAAGTAAGTTGACAATCTTGGAAGGTTTAGACAAAGATTCGTGTTCAGCCTAAGCTTATTTCCAACGCAGAAGTAAGAAAAAATATACATGGCAAATCGGAGCATCTTAAAACTATTTCTAAAAAGTACATTTGAACACACAGCCCTGTAAACCTTACATTGACATAGAAGTAAAGGTAGCACGTGTACATTTGAACACACAGCCCTGTAAACCTTACACTGACATAGAAGTAAAGGTAGCACGTGTACATTTGAACACACAGCCCTGTAAACCTTACATTGACATAAAAGTAAAGGTAGCACGTGTACATTTGAACACACAGCCCTGTAAACCTTACACTGACATAAACGTAAAGGTAGCACGTGTCACATCAATATCTACTGTGGACCATTTCAATTACAACAACCATTTAACGTAATTGTTTTTGCTACTGACAAATCAGTTCGCCAAGAAATGAGCTACCTGTGACAGGTAGAATCGTCGAAGTACGGGCATCAATTGCAGCTTCTGGCAACCCACACACTGCCCACAGTTGTCGAGCTGCAAACTGTACGAGCAATACAAAGAGGGAAATAAGGCAGACTTTGGTAAAAATACAAAACGCGTTAGCAGTAAAATTATTTGGTTTGTATTTCTATCACATGCTTTTCAAAAGCACATTTCAAATGAAATATACATGAAGGTTGCCTATTATTGCAAGCAGTGGTATGTGTGTGGCAGGAACGTCTTGAAACATGTCGAGTGTAGGGAACCTATCAACCATTTCATTGTATTTTGAAACTACATTCCAACGATGTAAACAGAGCCATAAACAGCACTGAAAGTCATAAACAGCAAGTTAGCAAAAATGGCTCTAAATCAATCATGCAGCCTTCCTTGCATGGCATGCACAGTTTAAGTTATTTAGGCAATTTATAAATTTAAATGTAGTTCCTGGTTTCAGTTTCTTCGCAATCTCCAACTGCCCATGACGCATCCGTCAAAGTAAAAGGTTGGTGTACCATAGCGATCACGTACTAACAGTCCACACACGCAATTGGTACGAGGATTACTACATATTTGCTTCCGATTCTGATACCGTCGTAAGACGTCGATATTTACTATGATCAATGTGCGTGTGTGTGTGTGTGTGTGTGTGTGTGTGTGTGTGTGCGTGCGTGCGTGCGTGCGTGCGTGCGTGCGTGCGTGCGCCCGTGTGAGAGAAACCACCGACTATACGAGTCCATACCATGTTATTCTTCATTTCTGTGAGTGGATTAAGTCACTTCTCTACCACAGACGTTACGTTGAATGTGGGGTGAACGAATTGCCCAAATTTCGAAATGGCAGCAATTGGACTCAAACTCCAATCTCCTCCGACAGTACGCCCCCCTATACACCGTGGCACCACACCCCAATGTGGGCGCATCAATGACTGAATTCTGAATTTAATTATCAGACAGGTAGACTTATGTCACGAATTGGTACCAATTAGCGTCAATCATCACGTGTCCGCGACATTCTAGCTTCATATGCAAGAAACCCCCTGTACCGGATGTCTACTGGAAATATCATCCGCGTTAGTCATTTACCTTCTCGTCTATGCCACAAAAGCTGTAATTTTCAAATGAAATTTCCCCGTAGAAGCTGAGAAGTCGTCTCGGGTCACTGCGTCGCCTTAGAGCCTGGCGTATCGCTCGATCAACCCTTCCGAGGACCGGGTGGTTGGTAGTGGCGCGATTATGAACTCTTCCAGCGTGAACAACCTAACATGTCCGTTTCGTATAATCGATGTGCATGTTATTAAGAAGGTAATATAAATATAAACGCGTACAAACATTTGAAACGAAATGCTTCAGGAAACTCCTTCGTAGTTCGTACATTGAACACAAGACAAACGAATATGTGAGACAACAAGTAGACTTCCTTGATGGAAAGCAAGAGCCCTTTTTGGCAACAGTAAAACGACGCAAGCTCTCCTGGTTTGGCCACATCGCTCGACACAACGCCATTGCAAAAAACATCCTGCAAGGCACCCTGGAGGGCAAGAGACTACGGTGGCGCCAGAGTTAAAAATGGTTAGACAATATACAACAATGGACCTACCGACCCTGCTACTCACAGCAGAGGACAGACAACGCTGGCGATGACTTTGTGAAAATGTGTCACTCCTACGACCGTCCCCGTCAATGATTGGAGGTGAGTTGAAGATAAATATATTATAAATATATAATATATAAATTTCTATCGATGCATGATCAACAATTAGTTTTCTTACTTTTATCGACATTTCGTCTACAGACAGTCTGACTATGTCCACATACTGGACAAAACGTCACGGAAAGTAAGTCTACGCCACAAAAAGGTAATGCATTATAGCGTAGCAGTAGCAGTAGCAGTAGCAGTAGCAGTAGCAGTAGCAGTAGTGTCATCTGCGAACATCAACCGAAACCCATCAGACAACTACACAATCATCGGTATTTAAATGACACAACACAAACAGGTAATTAAACCACGGGGATATCACTCGCTTAGTTAGATAGCCGTAAGAGAAGCTTAGCATGGGTATATTGAGCTCATTTAAGCATGTGTTCTAATGACGTATCAAGAGTACCATTAACACCGCTGCGCGCCTTACGAGCACAGTCACAAGTAGTCGTGTAATCCGAGACTGTCCGAGCACCGACACAGCACGTCGCATTGGTGCTGCCAGCGATTGTCTCGCAACGTAAACTCCAGCAAGACAGCTGCCTGCGTGAACCACACGTAGGTGCATTGTGAAGGACAGCCCGTTTAAGAATGACCGATGTAGCAGCAACCGTTCTGTGAGTTACACTCAACTGTAGCTGAAGCGGATTGGTCCTAACTTTTAGAACACAACCGACCTTACCTTAACGGTAACATCAGTTCAAAGCTGTTGCTAAACTTTAAACGACTTACTGCGAGTTATGCTGGAACGGGTACAGGTAGTCAGGTACAGCGGCAGAACGACTCGGTGTTTCTATGGCCTCGCCCGTGCAAGAAACAACTATTAACACCACACGTACACATAACACTCACCTCACCCAGTGTTCCACGCAATTCTGCCGAAATTTACCAAATCCAGAGAGTCGTCTTCATGTCTCGATCAATCAGACCGTTATACTGAACGTTCACTAGTTCAGAAAAGTTGGTCCGCGCTGTTGATTCATACGACGATTAGTGCACATGTAGCACTGAACTGTGGGCGCTCCCACCGAGGCTGCCACGCTTAGCTGACACCAGTCGGCCGTCGCTGGGCGTTCCGCGTGGCTGGCTCCGGTTTCAATGACGCCAGGCCCCGTGTTTACAGTGCATGCCAGGCGCTGTTGAAATACGGGGGACGGGGTCACTGGATGAAACAGCCAACATACATTCGTTCTTGCAGGCGCGCCAGTAGTCCGTTTAAATATCATGAAGTGCCGCCATTCGTGTGTGTGTGCGTGCGTGCGTGCGTGCGTGCAAACACAAGACTTATGATCATCTGTTGTGTAACATCTTACCATTCAACGTTTATTTTGTTCAAGATATATGTACATTATATTTTATTGTACTTTACAAAAACATGTTTTATCTGAAGTCGTTGGCCAATATGATTATTGCAAAACCACTGTATTTCCGTGTTCGGGGTATGAATATCATAATCCGTTAGATTTCAGTTGGGCGGGTTTTCCTCCTGAAATAATAGCCTATCTATATTTATGTGTGATTAAAAGAGATGACGTCGATTTTATCCTTAAACGACATTCCGATCAGTGGTGCCACCTGACGGTAAACATAAAACTATGTTCTCTATGAGGAACACCATTATATGCAATCAATCGGTATTGCTCACTTACAAAAGAAATGTGTTAAACTTTGTTGGAAACATATTTTCTCATAAAATAGTTATATACAAAGACATAAAATTGTTCATGGGGCATTTGGGATTTCCTCCAATATTCAACAAACCAACAACACCTATTGTACGTCAATCGTGTTCTAATAACAATGTCATGTTCAATCATTGGGTAAGTAACCAAGTAACTGTCACTGCCGTAGCATCCTCGGAAACATGGATGGCTGAACTAACCCAGTGGCTGAACTAACACTGTCATCCCCTACATCATTTCTATGCACCACATTGTTCTTTGTGCAGCGTTTTATACTAATTTTGACTTGTTGATGGTATTGGAACAGGGATGTGTGGTGTTTAGATCTGTACAGCCAGGCCCATACATGCCCATATTGGCCCTGAACACCGCCTGCTCAATTTCATTCTGAACAACCAACATGGTCCGACTGTCAGTTATCTTGCGCAGTTTTACAGCTAGATGTTTTACAAACACTGCAACCTCATCCTGCAGATCAGGAGCGGTGACATCGTCCACAGATTTTCTGATCACGATCAGCCGATAGTCCTCTGTGGCATCAGTGACACGCTTAGGAGACTTACAGTGCTTCAGTGACCTTGCAGTCTCATTAGTGGAGTCACGTGTGGGGTCAAGGTCACCAGAGTCGCTGTACTCCTGTGATCCCTCCTCCCCGGACGACTTGCCGCTGTCACTGGTTTTTCTTTCATTGCCTTTCTGTGGCTGGTCGTCATAATTCTCTGTCACGACCCACTTCATGTCTGCATCATCTCCTTTATCGTCACTCTCCCCATCTCCAAAACCGTTGTCGTCATCTTCTAACTGCAAAATATAAATGTAAATTTTTAAAAACAAATATTAATGTAATCTATTTTTTTATTTTTCAGAGCCCCTCAAACCTAAGCTGAGTGAAAAGATGGATTCCAAGCTCAATGGAATCTGCCAAACAGTCTGCCATCCAGACATGTGGCGGACGTATTCGGTACTCGTACTCATATAACTTATGGGTCATGTACTCATACTCAATGTACTCAGATGTTACGGGTACATTACGAGTACATCTGAGTATTTTCTCAATATATGCTGTGAAAATTAATTTATTTGTAGTTAACAAAACTTTCCTGTGAAGTATTTGTACGTTAAATTTTTTTTTTAATACTTCGTCATTTTTATTTCTGATTAATATGACTATGATACCAGTACTTCCCAAGACAGTTTGTGCACGAAAAGTAGACAAACTAAACTGAAGTGTCAACATGTAAATTGGTCTCATGTGGTCTTTATTCAAAACAAGGACAAACAAACTTTATTCAAATTGCCACACATTTTTTTAGGGGGGGTGGTGGTAATGTTTAGTCACTGGTAGACTAACTGCAAAGATACTGGTTTAATGGGTATTATTATCAAAGCATGTGGTTTATGAATTATTAATTGTAGTTAAGGAACTGCAAAAAAATTATTTTATGAGTCATACCATGTCTATATATTTGTAAAAGGGAGGGGTTTGTAAAAGGTGACCATATGTTTGGGAATGGAAATGTTATAAAAAATGTACTCGTACTTTTACTTGTACTCGTGAGAATGTACTCGTACCCAGCTTTTAGCAATGTACTCGTACTCATCCATCACCAATGTACTCGTACTTGTACTCATCCATCACCAATGTACTCGTACTTGTACTCATGAAAATGTACTCGGACCCAGGTCTGCTGACATCGATGAGAAATCCGGGGGGGGGGGGGTGGGTGGGGTCACTCAATACGGTGCCTTGAGAATTTTTCTAAACATGTTTTAGACATTTGTCAAATTACACCCTTTTCAAGTTGGAATACAACCAAATAAATACCCTTTAATGTGCAAAAAAAATTGCATTGTTCCATGATATGGACATTTTTACAATAACATTGGGAGCTGATTTTCTTAACGTAAAGGGTATTATTAATTCAGTAAATGGCAGTAAGCTAGAAATGTTTGTATCCAGTTATTAGGTACCATTTGGGGTATCTGGAAAACGCACACAACATGAGTGTGATGTACTTTACTGTTCTTGTAGAGATCAAAACAGGCATAATTTTAGACGAAACAACTGTCTCTATGGAAATGTCATGCTTTTGCAATCAAAAAACATATACCGAACACGTAACTCTGGGCATTTATTTTGTATGTGAAGTCACCTGTGGGATTGAACTTCAATATAGTATGACAGTTATAGATGTATATATGCCCAATTTCTGTTGCTGATGCAAATCAATCACTTTTTGGTCATCCTAAATGTCCTACAAAATAATGTAAGATATCTACTTGCATTTAGCTCAATTTTATATAAAAGTAAATGATCTTGATCTATGTGCATGCAAATGTTTATTCTTGTGGGTTAGCCACTTGGCTATATACTGACCTGCGGCGCTTGAAACATGTTGTCCAAAACATATCCACTCTGAAATGATGATCTACTAAAAGTAATGGTACGTATCTGAACTTTATTGGCTAGCAGACATGCTCTGATACTACAGCATGCACACGTAGCATAAAATCATCATGTGTGTTTTTTATTTTGTGTAGCGTAGCACTGATGTATTGAAACTGGATATCCATTCCTAAATTAATTTTACAAATAAATACAAAATCAGGAACATTACATAACCACATTCGATTTGGATTAAACTTTGCATAATGCTTTACTGACCATGAGCCTGTGTATGCATCCACATGTGAGGTCAATCTAACCTTCCTTTTCAGAGATACAAGTCATCAACATTTGACCCAACCGTGACTACCTCAATAAGATGCAGTTCCAAAGCTGTAGATTTTGTTTGATTTTGCAGACTTCCAAGCATTAACATGTTAAATATTATACCAGTCATTCTGCCTAAATGTTAATGGAATTGGCATGGAATTGACATTGGAATAGGAAAAAAATAATCTGGTTATCAATATTTGACCATCCTGAGACACTACTCCCCTCATTGCTATAAAAATGCAGTCTGCCAGCCAACCCATGTAGTCAGTGGTTTTTCAGTATCGTAATTTTGACCACTTTTTGTATTTTCATTCATAACGTTTTCTCCAATAAATCTCATCCTGCATTTTGATACAGCAACTGAACCTGATGATTGCAAAAATGGCAGAAAGTGATGCCTGGGCTTAGGGCAAGTGGAGTAGATGAGGGAAAACTATGCCGAAGAGATGGACAGTGATTAATATGTGACCACAGTGACGAAGTTTTACGGTGTAGATTGACATTTTGCTGACTGAGGCAAACTTTTATTTTGTTGAAAATAAAAGAGTCCATTGCAGTTCTCATCGCTTTTGCTTTTAAAACAATCAATACATTATTTCGCAGCCCAATATCGAGGCTGGCAGAATATTGGTTGGGATGGTTTTTAATTAACAGCTTGATTGGGTTGGTGGACAAAAATCTCGGTTCTCACCCCTGACATGTAACTTGTTTTATGTTTGCCTACCTTGATTACCATCCCACTCTTGCAAGCATGCCGTTTCCGTATGAAAGGTTTCAGGAAGTCCAGATTCTTCAGTATCCATTCCTGCCTTCTCGTTGTCCGTTTCTTTGCACTTCCACTTTTCGGGGGCTTGATAATACGGGAGTACTGTGTACGTAAGCTGGTCATCCTTTTGTTGATATCGTCCACTGAAAATTTTAACAAATAAGTGAATGCAAAATGAATATTTCTACTCAACTTTTCATGTGTATACATGTATGCAGAGCAAAAATAGGATTCCGGATGGTTCAGCCCAGTCGTTTCGGCCCATGCAGACGGATGTTTCGCCCCCCGTTACTGAAAACCATGTTGCTATTGAAATCAGCTATGGTCAATTTGGCCCACGCTAGTAGTGGATTTCTAAGTAGTGGAATTCTAATAGTTGTTTTGGCCCACAGCCTGATTCGGAATAAAATTAATTATGATTGCGCACAGAAACATACGCACATGTTAATATAATAATATATAATTATTATAGAGCAACATCCATAATTTAACGGAAAGCGCTTGACATAATACACTTTAGGTTACCAATCGATTGGCTACTATCGTCAAACTTGAAAAATGTTTACAACTTGATTAGGCATCTGACAATTCTACAACTACTAAATATTTATATCACAGTGATACTATATGTGACATATAATATTTTTTATTTATCACATGATATTTTCTAATAAACATTTTTAGAGAATAATATTAACTTTAAATTTAAGGTTATCAACTGAATGGCTAATATCGTTTTAAACTTATGCTTTAATTAATTACTGGTTTAATTTGATAATTAAACCAACTGACTACATAATGTCAAGTTTTAAACTTGTTTTTGCATCTTCATCTGTTATATGTTTATACTTAATAAAAAAGAATTTAATTCATGACACATTTGTATGTTTGTTCCCAATAATTTAGCGTATAACATTTCTTAGTTACAATTAACAGGCAAGTCGCAAACTAGGCAAAATTGTCCGCCGCACTCTTCGTCTCTGGGGCGAAAGTCCACACCGGCATTTGCTAAAGCACCGTTTTGGCTGTTCCGTAGCCAAATAGCTACGGAACTAATAACTTAAGTTTTAAAACCAATACGCACTAACCGTTTCACATGTGTATTCTGTAACATACAACCGACAATTGGGCGTCACGAAAATGAAGAAATGTGCTCCAAATAATTACTTATGAGTACTTTTATCTGTAAAGAAACTCAACGCTACAGAAACATTCACAACAAATAAAACTACGACGTCTGTCCTGGAAGAGGTAGGGCCTGGTTTACCAGGGCGCATGAAGTGTTGCGGTCAAAGCCGAAAGGAAGCCACAATGCTGACTACTCTTCTTTCGACCAGGAAAAATTTAAACATCAGCACATGGAATGTGCGAACAATGTACGAGGCGGGAAAACTGCCCAAGTGGCAGCAGAAATGCGGAGATTCGCTCTGCTCGGGCTCTGCGAAACCAGATGGAACCAGTCAGGATGACTGCGACTAACAACAGGAGAGATTATACTACACTTCGGACACAAGGAAGATGATGCCCCTCACTAGGAGGGGATTGCCCTCTTATTGGGGAAGGAGGCACAGAGAGCACTTATTGGCTGGGAAGCCAGAGGACCGAGGTGCATAACAGCATCCTTTAGAACAAAGAACAAAAGGATTAAAATGAACATAGTGCAGTGCTATGCCCCAACCAACGACAAGACTGACGAAACCAAAGATGAATTCTACAACCAACTCCTTGATATCATGAGCAATTTAGGGGATAAAAACATCAACCTGATTATGGGAGATTTCAATGCTAAGATTGGATCGGACAACCAAGGATATGAAAATGTGATGGGGGTTCAGGGGCTGGGTGTGATGAATGACAATGGGGAGCAGTTTGTGAATGCCTGTGCAATAAACAACATTGTGATTGGGGGAAGCGTGTTCACACACAAAAGAATACATAAGGCGACATGGGTATCTCCTGACCAAGTCACTGAAAATCAGATAGACCACATCGGCATAAACAAAATGTTTAGAAGATCACTACAAGACGTGCGTGTGAAGAGAGGTGCTGACGTTGCGTCTGATCACCACCTAGTAACAGCCAGGCTAAAACTCAAGCTAAGAAGAAATGGAGTAGAACAAGAAAGACAAAAGGCAAGATATAATGTGGATTTCCTGAAGGACCAAAGCACAGCAGAAGAATATAAAGTTGCATTAGCTAATAGATTCAAAGTCTTGCAAGAACTGTATGATGAAGATGAGGGAGTAGACATCAACAGCCAATGGAGTCACATCAAAGATGCAGTAAACACCACATGCGAAGAGATAATTGGAAGAAGGAAACCCCAACAGAAAGACTGGATTTCAGTAGAAACAATGAGGAAAATACAGACCAGAAGAGACAAGAAGGAAGCAGTCAACAGCAGCCGCACAAGGGCGGCAAAGGTAACAGCTCAGAAAGAGCACACTGCAGCAAATAGAAAGGTGAAGAAAAGTGTGAAAACAGACAAAAGGAACTTCGTGGAAGGACTTGCACAAGAGGCAGAAAAGGCAGCAACTAGCAGGAACATGAAGCAACTATACGATACAACAAGGAAGTTAGCTGGAAAGTTTAAGAAATCAGAGCGGCCAATCAGAGACAAAAATGGGATCGTCCTGATGGGGGCAGACAAACAGCTTAACAGATGGGCAGAGCATTTTGAAGAAGCTTGAAGAGCTGCTCAACAGACCAGTACCGCAGAATCAACCAGACATCCAACCAGCTGAGACAGATCTCCCAATAGACTGTAATAAACCCACTAGAGAAGAGATAAAAAAGGCAATCGCACATATGAAAAATGGGAAAGTAGCAGGCCCTGATGATATCCCTGCAGAAGCACTAAAGGCAGATGTAAATACTTCAATAGAAATGCTGTACAGTCTTTTTGAGGAGATCTTGGAAAAAGAAGAAATTCCAGCAGAATGGAAGGAAGGTTACCTTATCAAGATTCCCAAGAAAGGAGACCTGACCCGCTGTGAAAACTACAGAGGAATCACGTTGTTGTCAGTACCTCCGAAGATTCTACACAGAATAATCCTAGAGAGAATGAAAGGCAAAGTGGACCAAACTTTGCGTGAACAGCAAGCAGGCTTCTGGCAGGACAGATCATGTACTGACCAGATTGCAGCACTGCGAATCATAGTGGAACAATCCATCGAATGGAACTCATCCCTATACATCAACTTTGTTGATTACGAGAAAGCCTTTGACAGTGTGGACAGGGAGACACTCTGGAAAGTGCTAAGACACTATGGGGTGCCCAAGAAACTAGTCAACATGATCAAAAACTCCTATGAAGGAATGTCATGCAGAGTCATTCATGAAGGTCAACTTACAAAGAACTTTGAGGTTAGGACGGGGGTGAGACAAGGATGCTTACTGTCACCATTCCTCTTCATTCTAGTCATAGACTGGGTCATGAAAACAGCAACCAAGGAGAAACGAAATGGAATCCAGTGGACGATGCTGACTCAACTTGATGACCTGGACTTTGCGGATGACCTTGCACTCCTGTCTCACAGCCATAGGCAGATGCAGGACAAAACAATAGAACTGGCATTGATTTCAGAGCGGGTTGGGTTGAAAATCAACAAAAGGAAAACAAAGATCCTGAGAACAAATGCTACTTGCGAAACACCAATTATGCTTGAGGGAGAGACACTGGACGAGGTCAAAGACTTCAGATATCTAGGCAGCATAGTGGATACGCATGGAGGGACAGAGGCTGACGTAAAGAAAAGGATCAGCAAAGCAAGGGTAGCTTTCCACCTGTTGAGAAATGTGTGGAAGTCAAAGGTAATTGGAGAAACCACAAAAATACGCTTGTTTAACACAAATGTAAAGTCCGTGTTGCTGTACGGAGCGGAAATGTGGCAAATAAACAAGACCACACTGATAAGGATCCAGACATTTGTCAACCATTGCCTGAGAAGAATTCTCCGAATACACTGGATGGACAGGGTGAGCAACAAAGACCTCTGGGATAGAACACACCAAGGCCAAATAGAGATAGAGATCCTTAAGAGGAGATGGCTTGGCCACACCTTGAGAAAGCCAAGCACAAACATAACCAGACAGGTCCTGACATGGAACCCCCAAGGCAAGAGAAAGAGGGGGAGACCAAAAAACACCTGGCGGCGTGACCTCGAGGCAGACATCAAGCAACCAGGGAAGGGCTGGCAACAACTGGAGAGGACTGCCCAAGACAGGACGCGCTGGAGAAATGTTGTGGATGGCCTATGCTCCAGGAGGAGTTAAGGGCCTAAGTAAGTAAGTAACTTTTATCGGTGACATAGAAAACATTTCACAATTAGCCACCATACTGTGCAAGTGATGTTGCCTTTGGGACACATGATCAAATGCGATTTCGTGAAGAATGAGGCCAGAATGGGCCAGCAGCACAGACATAAATAAAACACCCGTTAGTAAGTTAGTAGTTTATAGGGGCATGATTAATGATGTAACTCCATGGCCAGTAGACGGCAATTCTTAGCGTAACCTTACATAGATCCACGGGATTCCCGCTTGGTGTTCTCGCACACAACAACAGCCGGTTATATACAAACCTTGACAAGCACATGCGTTCTGACAAAAAGGTAATAATTTCACACTTTTACATGGTTATTGTCAGGTAACTTTAGTGATATACATATAAGAATGCATACAGACACGAAAGACGTGTTTATTGCTCTGTTTATGGCGTTTTTGTAAGGTTTCACGTTTCATGAAAATACTTATGTTTCGGCCGAGCAAGATCTTCGCCCTACTACAGCAACAGCCAGATAGAAAAAAATTGTAGGATGATTGACTTTGCCTAGTCGCAAACAGTCAAGTCTAAAATAACGAACGTAACATTAAGGTCATCGGACCACAATTTCCAGTTACAATCCGATCGTCATTTCGTCCCACGAAGCCTGCTGCTGGCAACGGTTGCATGCACGGTTGATTCGGCCCATGCAAACGAGAACACTTCACGGTTCACCGGTTGCGTAAACGAATGGTTCGGTCCATGGGCCGAACCCGTTTTGGGCCGAAACATCCGACACCCAAAACATAAGCCTAAGGCTAAGCCGGCTAAAACGATAAGGACAAGGTGACTGATGTCAACAACGTCATTATGATTTTAATTTTTGACATTAAAATGGTAGCTCAAGTCTCAACTATTGTGGGGCCATAGTCTCATAGCGTGATAGTATCGGAGTCACTTTATCATCGAAAACAAACAAGCAAAACCGACATTGCCATTGCCTTGGCGACAAAGCATGAAATCAATCACTCAGAGTCACGAGTTACGAGCACACAAAAGTATACAATACAACACATACCAGTCGTCCGGAAGTACTCGGCTATCTTGTAAGACGCTGCATTCTTCTTGTGGCGGTGCGAACACCCCTTTGACGTGGTCGTGTACAACAGTGGCTCCGAACGCCACATTTCCACCATCTCTGACTCGGTCTCATCGTTATACCACGTCGCCATCTTGTTTACATACTAAATACCGCCCAGAAGCGTCCACTACCATCCACTACCGTCAACAACCGTACACTGTCGTCTACTGACGTCCACAAAAGTCCACTAACGCAAAGCACAGTTAACACCGGGTGTGCATTATTTAGGGTATTGCGAAATTATTAAACGGGCGATATTGGATGTCTATGGACGGTTGTGTACGGCAGTTATAGTAAACACCGCGCACAACCGTACACAAGCATCTACAATACTAAGCACCGACCACAAGCGTCTACCGGTACTAACGCAACAAGGGAAGGGTGCAGCAGTTCTTGGGTGTGAGTTTGTCAGGGTTGTCGACGAAGGCACAGGTACCGTAAATTATTTATACTAGATGCGCAGGGGGAATTGACAGAGAAAACCGAAAGGAGTACTATACTACAAATACACATCCTAAGAAATGTTCACCATGAAATAATTTCGGAAAATAAACTTAAATGTGTATGCTTAAATTTAACTGCCAGGAGCATAGTAAACAAAACAGTGAGTTATACATTATGGTAGCAGATATTGACCCCTTGTGTAATAGGTATCAGAGAATCATGGGCAAATAAATATATAGTAGATGCTGAGTTAGCACTGACAGGTTATGTAATGTTCAGAAAGGATAGACGAAAAAAGGGGAGGTGGAGTCATTTTGTACATTAAAGAATCTATCCAAGCGTATGAAATAAAACTGAAAAGTGAAGCAGATTGTGAGGAAGCAATTTTGTGTAACATAGTTACCAAGAACTCAACATTAACAATAGGAGTAGTTTATCGTAGTCCAAACATAAAACAAGAATAAGATGTAAAATTACAAAAGGCGATAAGGGAGGTGAGCAAGGGAGATATTAATGTGTTATAATATGGGTGATTTTAACCATGGCCATATACAATGGAAATCGCTAGAGAGTGCTGGAGGTGACGTCCATCAGTTTCTACTTCGAATACAGGATTGTTTCCTTACTCAACTCTTGGAACCAACCGATTAGTTCAACAGGAATTTCATCTGTGCTTGAAGCTTTGCGTCTTTTCAAAAGATAAATGGCTTTCATGATAACAACTTGCTTGATTTTTCGCATTTGATATGGAAGATTTCTTCTGCTTGTGGAATGTCTGGCAGGTTCACTTGTGTTAGTCTGTTCAGCCTTTATTCGAAATGTTCCTTCCGTCTCTTCATTCGATCTACCTCACTGGCAAGTATGCCGCCCTTCTTGTCTTTAATATGCCCATCTATCTGCTTATGTTTCCCCGCTAGCTTTCTTGTTTTGTCGTACACTTGTTCCATGTTTCCTGCAGCATCCTCTGCTTCCTACGCAATACAATAGATAAAGGCTTCCTTGTTTGTTTTTACACTTTGCATGACTGCTCTTTTTACCTCTGGATACTGTTTATGGGCTGTTGTTTAATACAACTTTCTTTTCGTCCCTCGCTTGCACTTTGTTGAGAGTTTCAGTAGAGATCCATTCCTTCTGTTGCTTCAGGACTTTCTCACATTTGCTGGTCCATGTCTTCTTTATATGTTGCCAGTGGGTGTCAATGTCCAAGTTCTCTTCTTCTAGAAGGTCTTCTAGGGAATTATATTTGTTACTAAGAGTGAGTTCGAATGTTTCTGTTCTCTCATTGTCCTTCAGGAAATCCATATTATACCTTGTTCTGGTGCTTCTTTTTACCTCTCTCTTCTTCAGTTTCAACTTCAGTCTGGCCAGCACTAGACGATGGTCAGAGGCTGCGTCTGCTCCTCTATGTATTCTTACGTCCTGCATTGATCTCTCGAAATTCTGTCCTATGCATATATGATCGATCTGGTTCTCGGTTCTATAGTCTGGTGATATCAAAGTTGCCTTGTGGATTCTTCTGTGTGGGAATACACTGCCTTCGATGATCAATCTGTTGAACGTGCAAAGGTCTGCAAATATCTCAATATTCATCTGGCCGAGTCCGTGTGTACCCAATGACCCATTCATATATATATATATATATCCGTGTAGACCCTCCCTCTCCGTGGAGACCTTCCTTCTCCGTGGAGACCCTCCTTCTCCGTGGAGGCCCTCCCTCTCCGTGGAGGCCCTCCCTCTACGTGGAGGCCCTTCCTCTCCATGGAGACCCTCCCTCTCCGTGGAGACACTCCCTCTCCGTGGAGACCCTCCCTCTCCGTGGACGCCCTCCCTCTCAGTGGAGGCCCTCCCACTCCGTTGAGGCCCTCCCTCTCCATGGCGGCCCTCCCTCTCAGTGTAGACCCTCCCTATCCGTGTAGACCCTCCCTATCCGTGTAGACCCTCCCTCTCCGTGGAGGCCCTCCCTCTCCGTAGAGACCCTCCCTCTCCACGGAGGCCCTCCCTCACCGCTTGGGACCGACAATGACAGAGATCTTCTTATTGTGATGGAGTAATTTCTTCCAGTCTTTCATCCAATGTCTTGCAGTTGGAGGGTGGTGGCTTGGTGGTGGCGTACTTGATGGTGGCTGTGTTTGGTGGTGGCCGTACTTGGTGATGGCCGTACTTGGTGATGGCCGTACTTGGTGGTGGCCGTACTTGGTGGTGGCTGGACTTGGTGATGGGCGTACTTAGTGATGGCCGTACTTGGTGATGGCCGTACTTGGTGGTGGCTGTACTTGGAGGTTGCTGGACTTGGTGGTGGCCGTACTTGGTGGTGGCCGTACTTGGTGATGACCGTAGTTGGTGGTGGCCGTACTTGGTGGTGGCCGTACTTGGTGGTGGTCGTACTTGATGGTGGCCGTACTTGGTGATGGCCGTACTTGGTGGTGGTCGTACTTGATGGTGGCCGTACTTGGTGATGGCCGTACTTGGTGATGGCCATACTTGGTGGTGGCCGTACTTGGTGGTGGCCGTACTTGGTGATGGCCGTACTTGGTGATGACCGTACTTGGTGGTGGCCGTACTTGGTGGTGGCCGTACTTGGTGGTGGTCGTACTTGGTGGTGGCCGTACTTGGTGGTGGCCGTACTTGGTGGTGGCCGTACTTGGTGGTGGCCGTACTTGGTGGTGGCCGTTCTTGGTGATGCAGTTAAACAAATGTTAAACAACATTGCTAAGGGAGACTTAGGTAAACTCCAACGAATACAAACTTCTCTGGCACGTGTCATACGCAGGGTGCTTTGATTTTCATCGTCACTACCACTACTTAAACAGTTACACTAATTTCCGGTTACTTATCAAATAAATTTTAAACTGTTCACTTTTATATATCGTGCACTATCTACACAATAACCACCCTGCTTGGATAGTCTCCTGCATCTTTCAAATATCTCTAGGCAGCGCAGATCACCCATTTCACAACAACTTTTTGTTCCTAAACCTAAGCTTAACACGGGCAAACGCGCTTTCTCTGTCGCTGCACGTACGGTCTGGAATGAACTCTTCATCGTTCGAAAACATATGAAACTATAGATACCTTCCGAAAAAACTCAAGACATATTTATTCCAAATTGCATTTCCACCATAAATCTTCGGTGATCCCTCGTTCTGATAATGACTTTTAGTGCAGATATGCCACATTTTCCCAGCGCGTGTAAGCGTGCGTGCGAGTATGACTATAATTATTATATGCATTGAAAATCGATATACTAATTTCGCTGAGTTAGTCGGAGCGGCTCACAAACGAAGTAAATATAGTGCCAGACAACGACACATTTTAATTATCAACATTATTTCTGATAGACAAACATACCCCAAACCGCTTCTTAAGAGTATAATTTTGTAAGAATTCTTGTTTCCTTTCTATTTTCTAATGAAAAACCCAGGAAACGAGGAGTCTTGTAATATTCAAATGTTATCGTGCTGTCTGCAATGGCGACTGCAAAAGGTTAGCAAGAGAGTATCCAGAACGAAGTTAGGCTCGTAAACGGGTGAACGACAAGGAGAGAAATGAAGGGCGATGCAGTTATAGATGCCGCTTTGAAACGGCGACTGCGCAGATTTTGCTCATCATACATTGGCCACGGAATTGATCTAGTTTCAAGAACGTTACGATTGAGGTCTTCGACCTAGTGTGTTAAATTAACCAGTCGGTCTATTTCTGTCGACCGTGTGTTCCGCCTGCGTTGCTTGATATTGAAATAAGATAACATTTCAAAGCGACGCGACTAAATTACCTTATAACAATCATTAGATTCATGTGCATAGAATGGAGAGGACTTCGTTGTATCGATTCCTGATAGCTCGAAACACAGTCGAAGCAAAAACGGATGTTTTATATACAGTGGCATATCCAGTGCTTAGGACCGCTTAAAGCGAAACACATTTCACCACTGGCATACTTGTTTATTAACACCTCAGCGTAACGTAATTCCTGTGCAAAAGCTAGTAAAACACAAAGCTAATTTATTTGCTCGTTTATATTGGATTGTGATGCTCTGTCATATCATTTAATATAGGAAGACAAATATTTGTTGTAGGAGGAAGGCAATTCAGAATGGGCTGACTGAATTTATCAGGAGCTGGAAGTTTCACAATTCACCTCAACTGAAGCAACTGGACTAAACTGTTTATGAAAGGCATTCAATGTTTTTTTAAAATACGACTATTGCAACACGAATCACAACAACCCAGCAACGACACAAAACTACATTGGCGGCTTTCCGCGGTTAATTGGCGAGTTGCTGCACGTTTTATCTTGGGTGTGATTCGTCCCAAATATAGTTCGTGCTAAATTGCCAGGATGCTAATCAATAAATTCAGTGGCAGCGACGAGAATATTCGGTCGAGAGGGGAACGGACTGAACTGTTGCACACAATGTGAAAGAAGACATTCGACATTAACCCAGTAAAAGCACTTTGCTTGGCGAGCGACGGAAGTGATCAACCTCCTCGTGAACACTTATTGCCACAACTTACATTTGATTTGCAGATTTTGCACATCGTTATTTCGTTTAGTAAACTCCTAATGTTTGTCAAGAAATCACTCAACTGCAATTGCAAACAAATGTGAATGTCATTTTTATTGCAGTTTTCAGTAAAACCAATACCATTCATTTTGTTTGACACTATTGTCAAGTGCATAGTTGCAATGACGTAACAAACTGAAAACAACAATGGCATTAATAATAATGGGGAAATGACACGCACGAGCAGATATTCATTTACTGGATTTTCTCATCGCTACAGATGGAAATCGAAAAAAAATATTTTCGAAAGACAATGCTGTAAGATCATGTACATCGAATACGTGCCCATGAACGTCCTGTATAATATAATATAATAATGTAGATTTGTAACGATTGTGATAAATATAGAATGTAGTATCATTGCTATATTTACTACGCGTCGAACTGGGCAAGACTATTCGTTCACATATCCACCACTGTCTATAGTCAGGTACTCATTTATACAGCTGAGTGAACTAAGGCAGTGTGGAGAGAATGAAATTGTCCAAGCTTTGAAACGATAGCACGAGGATTCGAACCCGGATATCTCGATAGAAAGTCCGATCTTCTAACCACGACACTACGGCGCCACACACTACACTAGCTCATGATCGACATGTGTGATATCTTTCGTTCAGTACAGCATACCGAAAGTTCCAAGAAGTAACGCAACATGTCTCTGTCTAGAGGGATTATATGATTACAACAACAACTACTACTGATGCTTACTAAAGTTATATTTCTCCCGTATACGTCTACTGCCAACAACCTTTGTTCCGCCGTCAATCTGGACTTGGATGTAATTGTTTAACAACAAACTCTCTCTCTCCCGTTTGTGCGCGCTCCTGGTCATCACTGTCATACGAGATAATCAAATATGAAGCATAATTGGTTGATGTCGTTTTGTTTACAGAGTACACTACGGTTGGCTTCGAAGGAGAACAAACGTCGACGACTATTATTATCAAGCCTCGGCTCTCAGAGCGCCAACAGTTACATTCCTGTCACAGTTCCTTCTGGTGATGATTGTTACGCGTCCCTGTTCAATATATGAGTCCTTCTTTATATCAAGCTTAACGAATCAGGTTTGTTACGCCTCTGAGACAAGGTGAACGAGGATTTAGGCACTGTGGGATTTTTATACTAATGATAATACTAATATTACTAATTATTATTATTATTATACAAGTTGACCTTATGCCATACAATGAGGTTTTCACTAATGTGTAGCAAGATTTCATACAATTGTTTGCTAGGAATACCATTAAAAAGGGTCATATTGATTTCTATAAAATAGTCTATCACGACATAGAATAGCATTTTGTTAATTCCAAATTATCTCCAATACCCATCGTAACTCGAACCGTGAGATCGGTCCAGGGAATGTCATTTATTGTTGCAATTGTAAATATTATACATAGCGGATACCCATAATCTTATCTCTAACCGTGGAACCTATCCCATAATTTCTCTTTGGTGGCAATGCTTACTGACATAACTCGCAAACAAAAATAACCCAAAACACAACTGAGAAAATACCTGTGCTCTGTACATATAGTATATACACAATATAACCATGGCAAGACTGGTGCGTTATTGCCAGTGCCGGATTAACCATAATGTACTCGTGCCAGGCTTCCACGAAACGAGGCCCCCACAAAATCGATCACAGCCCATCTGATTAGCCATTTAGATTCTGCTCGTTTCCCTTGAATCGGATTCCGACCTCTATTCACCTTCTGGCTGTAATTCTTGCTTGTGATTGTACGTTGTATTTCTTGTTTACCATCATATGCAGTATTTTTTATGTATGTTTGTATTTATAGCTGTCGTCGACAACAATCTGTGAATACTCAAACATAGCTTAATGAACTTTAGTGTAACCTCCATATCACGTGTATCGAGCTTCGTCTTTCACACTTTCTGCAAGGACCTGCACAAGCAGTTTGTGCCACGCCCCCTACTTTGTTAATCCGTCACTGGTTATTTCAGTCCCCTTCATATAGAGGGCATCAGAGTATGCAATACAATACAATACAACGCTTTTGTTTTCCTCGTAATTCCATTGTGTCTCTTACATATAATAAAAACGGTCTGATGTTTTGTTATGCTTATTTGCAGCGAAATATAAATTACTGTAATTGTCTGTGTGTTTGAAAACACATTCGTAATTCGAATACATAAATATATTATCTGAAATATTTTATTCCAGGTCCCTCTAACGTATCAACGAGTTAACCAATTTATGCATTTAAAGCAAAACAACAACTTAAGCAACGACGACAACAACAACAATGAAAACGAAAACACCGTAGATGATGATGATGATTATAATAAGTTAACACGTATTTGTTTTTATTGGAAAATCATATGTTGCACTTCTATATTTATGACGACATTTCAAGTGACATTTGTTCAAGCTGTGGCATTGTAAGGTAACGAACCTCCACAGGTCAGTAACAAATACAAACAATGGATACGTCACAACTCCAGCCATTGTAGTAGCTTGATGCTTATGATCATCGCCACATTTGCAACATCTGTCGTAATAACTGATATTACCAATACCAATTACCGCGGCTATGCATAACACAATAACAATAATAGTAGCAATAATAATGTGACGGATATCTGATGATATCTGATGATAATGCCAGATAAACCTAACAACTCACTAAAAGCAAACGATCTATTTGTATTTATAAATATTAGGGGTTTGGTAAGAGAATAGTCTTCCAAGATGCATGTCAAAGCTATAATCAATATATCATTGCTGCATTTTATGAACAGCGCGTCGATCTACATGTTTGATTTGGCGCTTTATATAAAACAAGACAATAATAGCAATAATAACAATGATGATGATTATTCGTTTAATAACATCATAACTAATTGTCAGTAAGTAGGTAACTGCGCATTGGAATATACGATTTATATGCACAAACGGTTAAAATACTCGAACGTGTTCACGCGAGGGAGAAAGGTTTCGTACGTGACAGCACCACAACCTGCGTCATCACTTCCGATGTTCATGCTGAATCTGACCTCTGGCAATTTCATAACATGTACATTTCTTTGGTAGAGTCTTAGTATAACAACACATATTTATTAGGAGGTCCACGCACTGTCTTGTAATCTGCCAGTATCCAACTAGTATGTGTCTACACGAGTAGGTAACCTACACTGACGGGATGTTTCTGGGACGACGGCCATCAGTCACATGTCTAACACGTCATGCACTACGTAATCACCATTCAGGCGTTGTCTTGATCGTCTGTTATCAATCGTTATGGCAAGAAACGCGGATAGAAACAAAGAAAAACACACACACCAAAATAATATGCGAAAACCTTGCTGCTGGACTGGCTGACCCGTAGTGAATAATCGACCTTTATGGAAACGGCTGGTCAACAGGAGACACAAGTCTCGTCAGCTGATTTGCCCATAAATGCTCGCTTCCGGCCCCGAACGATACGCTGCCCGCTATTGCATTTCACACATAAATACATTTGGAATTAAAACAGACCGAACAGACAATAACACATTTATTTCTATTATTTATTAGCTATAAAATGGGATAATGCTAATATCAATGGTTTATTTTATAACGATATAGGTACATTTAATTAATATTTTTATGTGTTATGGTCTGCACAACCTGGGGGCCGGAAGTGCATCATCTCGTCAACTATCGCCCCGTGCATCATCTCGTCAACTATGCTTTGATTCCGGCCGTCCAAGGGTGATGGTAATGATCAATCTCAGTATTTTTCATTATCGTCTCTTATCAATCGCACTGTTAATATGGCCGTCACTGTTGTGTCAATGTACGAAGGCCGAATGACTAGTACCACTCAAACATACACGTAATAATGTGCAAGTGGCATTTCATCAAAGCTTATGTATAGGAAATACACAGGAAGCCAAGAATGTGTTCGCAGTTGTCATAAACAAGTAAGTTATCGTTACAAAAATAGTCTGACTTTCGCACCGTGAAAGACTTGACATAGAAAAACGGCGTGACTTATCGTCCACATACCAGTTTTACTCATGTAATGTCTTCTACCCGACATTGTGCGTGCAATCCCAATTAATCAAGTCCGTTTTTATCCACGTACTCTACACATGACAAATGATCAGTCAGTTATTTCAAAATATTCTTGTGAAATGTTTGAATGTAGATAAATAACTTCCTCAGTGACAATAAAAACATTATTACATAATGCAGAAGCCAACTTTTCAACACAACTATTGTGAAAGCTCCAATACATTATTCATACATTTGTGATAAAATATTGTTTCCATCCACTCTTTGATATTGTTAATGTTTATCGTGTTACTCTTTGTTAATGCCGCATTCAAGTGTGCTCACATTTACCGTCAATACGAGTCGTGACCTCGATTGAAATACTTGTTTACGTTCGGTGCAGTCCAACCAAAACTAGACAATGCTGTGTTGTCATCTTACCATTTACCAACAAAACAATAAATTCATTGATAAGTTGTCATCTTACCATCTTACCAACTTATCATTGAATTTATTGTTTATGACATAATGTTTTCATTTTGGAACGTATCAAATTGTAAAATACATAACATTAAAAAACACAACGGTTGCCGGGACGATGACTAGCAAGGTGAAGGTCGTCAACTCGTGCACCATTTTAATTTTGAGTTCACAACTCATAAATACGACTTATGTGATATGTCGAACTCTAAACAGTTGTCCCCGGACCTTGTATTCATGGTAAATACGAACGCACTGGAACGCAGCATAATGCCAAGTTCGCTTGCTCGTTTCAGAAATGATCTGCTGATGTGACCTCTGCGGTTAATTGCAGTATGTTCCGTGTTGTCTAATGGAATTTTCTGACGGCAACAATGGCGTGTAAACCCCAGGGGAGAGCGGATGTGATATGTGGCATGCCCCGTGCGATGGGCCGTTAGGACTTCTCGAGGCAGCATCGATGACACAACAAGAGAATGGCAGCGATAAACAACACGAAGGCGGCGATCCCGTAACAGATGAGGATCTGGACGAAGGTGAACATGTAGACGGTCTCGTCGCACCAGTTGCTCGGCTCGTGGAGCAGTTGGATGAAGTGGGGCCGCCAGATGGCGAACGTCCAGTAGTTGCCGCACGCGAACCACGCGAGCAGGAAGAGACTGAGAACGGCGTCGGAGAACCGCGACGACTTGGAGGCCGGCACGTCACCGCCGTCCTCGTCCGGCCGGTACACGTCGTCCAGCTTCTCGTAACGCCGGGACCGCACCTGAGGATGGACAATGATAATGATGACAATGGTGATGATGATGATGATGATACTAACAATACCAATAATAATAACAATAATAACAGGTATGTTAATAATAGTAAACAATAATGGAAATTAAATGATGATGATGCTAATAATACTAATTGCAATAATTATATAGCATAATATCCTTAAAAAGCTCAAAGCTCAAATGCATATATATATATATATATATATATATATATATATATATATATATATATCGATGTAGTCAGTTGATGTGACCTAAGAACATTGGATAATAATGTTTAAATTAAAAAACATAAAATGCTAATGTAGTAATTCGAATATTTCAAATGCATGATAATAATAAAACATGCAACTTATAAACCAAATAAAGATCACTAATTATTTCCGGGGTTCATGTCATACGAATTGTGCCGGTGCTTTTGTGCCGGTACCCCGTTGACTACGTTTTTCTGCCCAGGAAATAATGTTTAACTGTGATATGGTCATATTTACGGACGGCTACACTGATGGTGTTGCCACAATAAAATGTATGTTCTGTTGTGTCAGCGACGCAAGTATTCTCGGTGCACGAAGACAGAATCCGGTTAGTTTGGGCAACAAACGACAGGTGGCATCTTCTACGTCGATTTTCTCGAAAAAAACCGCCACTGAAGGTGGATGATGAGACAACTATTAAAGTATACAGTTTTTATCAACACCGAATCGTGATTTTGCGCGCAAGGATTTTCACTTTCATTCAATCATATCCTCTTGCGAGGTCGGTAGCAGAATTGACTGAGTTGTGTCATGGCCGCTCCTGCAGTGGCTCTCGAGAGACGCCGTCCACTGTGCACGGCGCAGTTGTCTGATCGATTGTTAGCCTGGGTTTCATTGGGAAAAACAATATTGTACTGCACCCACCTGGCGCCACATTAGTGACATCACTTTCAACAGACCGAAGCAGCCTCCAACCAGCAGATAGATGGGCAGCTTCGGCTCCTTCGGGCATTCATTCAGGTACTTGACGCCTGAAGAACGAAACATGGCATCTAACCTAATTATGGACTCGAGGCCACATTGGACAAGTGGTTTTGGAGTGTGTGTCCCGCTAATGACGCATTATGCCTGGCCGTGACAACGAATGACCTACAAGGACGAACTCACCGACATTAGCAACATCGTTATCAACATCAACAACATCGTCACCAACATCAACAATATCGTCACCAACATCAGCGACATCGTCACCAACATCAACAACATCGTCACAAACATCAGCGACATCGCCACAAACATCAACGACATCATCACCAACATCAATAACATCGTCACCAACATCACCGACATCGTCACGAACATCAACAACATCGTCACCAACATCAACAACATCGTCACAAACATCAACAACATCGTCACAAACATCAACAACATCGCCACCAACATCAACAACATCGTCATCAACATCAACATCATCGTCACACCAACATCAGCGACATCGTCACCAACATCAACAACATCGCCACCAACATCAACAACATCGTCATCAACATCAACATCATCGTCACACCAACATCAACAACATCGCCACCAACATCAACAACATCGTCGATGAGGTGAAGCAGAGAAGGTGAAGATGGCTTGGCCATGTTCTCGGCATGAACAGAAATTTTCTTCTAAATATGCCGAATCCTGAATCCACTTAAAATAACTCTTAATAAATATAATTACACATTAAAACATAGGGAATGTGACACATTCATGATATTCCTCATACGCTAATTTAAAAAAAATTGTGTCTCTAAAATTATTGTTCTTGAAATATGGTGAGAGTCTTGACTTGTTTAATGTTTTCTGAAAGTTCGTTCCATACTATGGCTGCGTGTTGGCTAAAACAACGTTCACCATAAGTGAAAGTCCGTGGCAGCGGCACAACGAGAACAATAAAGACACAGGCCTAGTTCACGGACCTGGTAAAATTCGGTAGCAATGTATTCTGGAAGAAGATTGATCGGCAACTCTCCATAAATACTTTATAATTACTAAATTTGAACTTTTTCAAGGAACTTGTTTCTTCATTGCATTAACTAACATTGACTAACATTAACATTATCTAACACAAATTGCCTCAACATAACACTTAAACATTTTATACTAGAGCATATGACAAGAAATCTAAACAGTAGTTCTCACATCAATAACATCAATTATCACTATAATTAATATCTGGATTATATGAAATTATTTACATAACTGGCCTTAATTTTTAAAGAAATGTACGATGCACTCAGTTCTAGTTAAAAACTGTAGGTACAAGTCTGTTTTTCTTGAATATATAACAATTCGGAATAACAGATTCTGAGTCATATTTGCTAATGATATACTTTCTTGCATAATGTATAAAGCCTTGGAATGAGTGGCTGTTTATTTATCACGTTGCTATGCATTTTGTGAGCTAAAGGAGCACACATTATGTTTTTAAAAACCAAAACCGCATTTGGAAATAAAGCTATTTCCACCTAGGCTGGATAATAATATTACTGACAAATGATACTTAAGCAATGATACCAGTATTTTATAATGTTGATCGCCATTTTAATTCTCGTTTACAGCTAAGGTTTCATTGACATATTTCGTATATAAATATCAGCGTAGTTTCTAAGAATAACAATAATGCAAAGTGATCACAACATAAACGATAACGTCCTTATTTCAAATGCCACGTTATTTGGTACACATTTGCTTCACATGATCCATTATGGACAGTTTTGTGTGGATATCTTTAATGTCCTTAATTTGTTTAAGGCTTGAACACGTGCTTCAGATGTTGTCCTCGGCGAGCAGACACTGAATTATATGTGCCAAATTCGAAAATGAGACTTTTGGCTGCAGTGACAAATTTTGCCAGACTTTTATCTCGAGATAATGGCATTCCCTTGTAAATGTTGTCCTTGAGATAGCCCCAAATATATAATTATGGAGGTGATAGGACAGGTGAGTGCGTCACATTCAAGTGCCGAGATCGAATATATATATATCTTAACATGTTCACTGTAATTATGCATCAATTGAAGCAAATATGTACCAACGACTGTGTAATCTGAAATATAAATAAGGAAGTTACAGTTGCATGGGTACCGTTATTGATGTGGTAGCCCTAACGGAATCGTGGATTGGAATCGAATAGACGAAAGAGAAAAATATAAGTAACTTACCTATCGAAATCATCGCGACGGGAAGAGACAGAAACATCCCTAGAAACACGGTCACCATCACTGAAACGGAAAACAAGAAGATCAGTAATATAACACCCGTAAACAAAAACAACGTCATGAAAACAACGGGCGTAACGACACAGAATACGTCATTACTTGGTGGTAGACGACACCAGTAGATGTCGCTCTGCATGATGACGTAAGAGTTGTCCTTCATAAGTTCCAATAAAAAGAAGGTTCTGGCGACTGCTGCACAAGCATTAAAACGAAGACGCTCCCAGCGTTCTGCTATGTTAACTTTCAACTAGTTCGTTTCGATGAAGACACGCCGTGAGTCCAATATGGCTCGAATCGATCCGCCGAAACTCTCCGTTACACGTCGGCACCTCCTATAATTGTATAATTACAGCTCGGACGAGTGGTCGAAAATCGAATCTTCAAATAATCGGAAAGAACATAATAGCGAACAGATGCGTAGCTGCGCGCCTGCTGCGTCCGACTCAGTCTGTTCCGTGTACCGTGCGCCGGAGCCGTAATTAGATAAATAAGGCGAATTAGCGACACGAAGCGGAAGAGGCAAAGCGGAACGCGAGACGGGTCTGCGAAAAACGACCAGATCTGCAATTACTCGGAATAATTGGATGCGGATCGCCCTACGAACGTGGCGGAATTAAGTTCGTGTGTGGCGACCGGGAAACGGAACAGCGTGCCGTGGTTGTTGCATTAAATTATGGAGGAACATGGTGGTAATTACTCCGACAGGTGGCGCAATAACAGTTGGACGTGTCGGTGTCACACGTTATGTTTTAGCGTTCCAAATGGCTCGATTACAAAATACAGACTGAACGTTTTTCACACAAAATTATTATGCAAAACGCGGAACTGCTTTACATGAAAAATACGTAATATTTACATTACAAACTCTGATTTATAGGACATGCCCGTCCTCGTGGGTGGTTCGAACGAACCCCCGTTTTTGAGAAAATTTGTTTAACTGTAAACATTTTCAGAAATCATCTCAGATATCCTCTACTGATTGTATACGCCCGAACCCCGTTTTTTAAACCCCCGAGGACGGGCCTGTAGCAGATTAACTGTATCCCTTTTATTTCAAAATGAGGTACTCTAACTTTTTTATTTAGTAATCTACGTACATTTATGATAACTTCATTGCAATTTGAAAACAGTGACTCGTGTTACTAAACTAGATTTCTGACACATATAGGGGAGACACATATAGCGGATATAACTGGAATTGTGACCGGAAATATTCCGGTTGATTAATATGCAGAACTATTGTTCAGGGTGATTTAAACGACATGAATGGAATCGAACGATGCATGGATAATTAAAGATCTATCCTGAAACTGATTTTTGGCTCGTCTTGTTTCAGACTCATTTCGCTAAAAATCTAACCTATCTAGTATCGACTACGACAGCCGAGAGAGTTTGTGCAGTTTAAATTTTTGTTTTCGGTGAAACCATCAGACAAACAGTTACATTATGTTTGGCGGGATCCGGTCAAAATTGTGAGAAAAGGACAAAAGTGGTCCGGGTCTGTGTGCACACATGTATGTATTCTATAACACATGGCTATGATAACACTTCCGCAAGTCACCCGATCTCAAGATCAAAGTAAATTCTTTTGATGGGTTTAACCAAAGCATGAACTCTTTTCGCACCAACCGAGCATTAATTAAACTATTCACAGATTTGAACATGAACGAACGTGAGTCGCGATGGACTAAATGAAATGACGAGGAACACACGGCATAATTATTACTCATACTCACGACAGAAGACATTACAGACAGAACGCCATCACAGATACGCGTCCCGCCCTGTCGAGTAATCACAGCACGTCAACAAGAGTACAGTAGACCGTCGTACAATGCCGGTGACAACAAACATTAGCGAGATGGAAATAACTGAATCAATTATCACAAACACATTTACGGAGAATGTCGGTGTAACTTAGTATTTCTACCCACGCGTGTTGCCGATAATGCTGAGCGACTTGTGGACGAACTCGAAGGATGTCTCCGCCTCCTCGTTGGCCTCCTCGATCTGAAGAAAGATTGAGTCGTACGA